>ML213524.1:331063-449819 GCA_004369045.1 Heliocybe sulcata | reverse complement strand
CCTATACACAATATAACATATATAAAAAATAACCTGCCATTTCCGGTGAATATTATATATCAAAGCCCACATCTCAATTTAGGTCGGCATTTACAGCGATCACGTATATTCGGTTCCCTCCGGTGACTGTCCTCGAGGAGCGGACTTTGAATTGCAAAGGGCCGTGTGCACCAATCAGAATCTTCATAGGCCTTCCTGTAATGGAAGGGGAATCGCCTTTTCCGTTGACAGCAGACGATCTTCCTCTCCTTCACATGCCCTTTCTCAATTTCACATTCAGAGGCTATAAAGGCGAGGCGCCTAAGAGATTTCCTCACACCTTTTTTCCTCCCGCCGCCATCTCTCTATGCCCAACACCCCAGACGGCTCCCTCTCCTGCGTACGACACGCCCAGACGGCTCCGTAGGCCCCCCTGCGTACAAACATTGGAAGCTCGGATTGCTTCCGGCCGCTCCTACCATCCTTGAAATGAACCTTTCGGAAGCTCTAAGCCCTCAGAATCCGGACGGTTTCCGTTACACTGTATCTTGCGAATTCTGATTGCCGGCATTCTGTGCTTGATTACCGGTACTTATTGACAGCTGGATCCTGCCTTTGCTCTCCCCGCACCAACTCCTTCGACGATGCTCTCTCATGGTCTCAGGCATCGCTCTCTCCTGACGAGTTCACGACTCCGCGCGACCCACAGCCGACTATATGCTACGCCTTCGTCACCTCGACAATCCAGCAAACTGCTCTCCATCTCGCTATTCTCGCTAGGCTGCACATCCGCTTACCTCCTCGGTTCACTGTACCCACCCACTGTTCTCACCTACCTCGCGCCTCGTTCTGCTCCTCCACCATTGCACCCCTCAGACTCGCGAGCCGGACCTTACCTTGCATCTCTCGAGGAATCGTTACAGTCTCTTTCGCTACTCTCAGAAGCCCGGTCCGGGCCAGACGCTCATGAATGGTACGAGACGCGGCCCTACACGCATATACCCGAAGAGAGACGGGTGAATAGTCTCACGGCGGGTGCGCTGAGCGGACCAGGTAAGCTCGCTCTACGGCCGTTGGTGCGAGCACGAAGGGATGAGAGTGAGGCGATGGTATTTCTCCATCTGGGGAGAGGTGTATGCGGCCATGAGGGAATAGTGCATGGTGGATTGCTTGCGACGATACTAGACGAGGGCCTTGGACGAGTGGTGAGTGTCCTGCGACTATGCAGGGATCGCAGGTAGATGTGACACCGGAGAGCAGTTTGGAGGGCACCAGTCAATTTGTATGACACAGTGAAGCTACATGAGAGATTGCTTTTGATGTGGCGCTATATGCTCTTCCTCGTTTCCCATCACCCTGCGATAAGTGCGGACAATGCTGACCCTTCACTACTCATGCTATCATATAGGCGATTCAGAATCTCCCAGAGAAAGTTGGCGTTACGGGAAACCTTAATATTAACTATCGTGCGCCGACGCAAGCAGACCAGGTCCGTATATTCTCTTGTTCCATGCGGGATCTCCAGGACCTGATATATACCCGCTTGGTTTCTCGACGTCTCGCTAATGTCACCTGCCGTCACGTTCAATGACGCCTGGTGCCCCTTGACTCTATCCTGCCTATCTTCGGTGTCTCATTTCCTTGCCCTCTCTCTCGCTGCCTCCGTTTGGCACGTATTCCCCACCTCAGTTTATAGTCATTAAGGCAAAGATTGGAACCGTCTCCGGGCGCAAAGCGACTGTCAGCGGGCGAATAGAAGATATGAAGGGCAAAGTGCTCGTTGAAGCCAAGTAAGTCGCGATCCAGCCCATCATGCCGGTTGATACCATTGCCCTTGCTGATGTCTACTGTCACATCGTCTGTCCACGAAAAACCGTGGTCTATTCTACCAGTGCTACGTTTATCCAGCCGAAGTATGCCGCTCTTCTGAACAAGACGGCGCTGAGCCAGTCGATGGGTCATCCGGAGGATGGAACGGCGAGGGCGGTGGTAGAGGGCGAGATTTATCCTACCCAGGGGAAGGATGAGCGGGAGGCATGATAATCGTGAGTAGCCGGGGTATGAAGAGGGTAGAGATGGAGTCGATGTTGCGGTGTAGGCTGTAGAGGCGGAGTCTATCGTGGAGAGGGTGCCTTTTCCAGCCGCGAACGTTGACAGTTAACCGAAACTTCCTGCGATGGGATGCTCTTGGATGTTCCGTTTGGCAGGCTGCGTTCGCGGCTGTGAGAGCTCTGATCTGAAAGCTGGGAGGACGCGCAAATGCTGTGGTAGAATAGGATGAGTTCTCAGTCAAACACTGTCTTATATGTCCAGACTTCTGGTGGTGTAATTGAAGAGCTAGTATCCTACGCGTCGTTACTAAGACTCGGTAAGTCTTTTCATGTTGTCTCTCAACTTCTGTGCTATTGACACACCGTCACAGGCCTGTATTCAGCGCATGACTTGATGCTTGAAAGGGCGGCGCTGAGGATACTGAATCGATAAAAGTCTAGCCTTGCTATTCAGGGGAAGGTATACTTTCGGACTGCGTGGGCGGTGATCACCAGGATTTCGGTGAATCCATTCAGCGCGTAGGATGGGTACTTTTGCGTGGTCCCTGTGATATTACAGTCGCCGATGACGTGTACGGTTTGGGCATGACCATACTTACGCTTGAGGTATGTGCACAGTGCTACCGCGCGGGTAGGCAATGACAACGGCGCATAGCTGTGCTCTAGGGCCAAGCTTTACGATGGTCAATCACATTGGGCTACTTTCGAGAATTAAAGGCACCGTTTCGACTGGTGTTGGCCTTCGAGGCGTATAAATTGCAAGCTGACTTCGGATGACATGTGGCGGCCGATGGAGGTCTGCTGGGCCGAGGAGGATTTGGAGAGCGCGTCCGTGGCTGATGCACAGCAATCTCTCCAGAAGATTAGGAAGCACTTCGAGGGAAACAGAAGCGGAAAGTCGTTCGCGTGGACCAGATACCTTCACCAAACACGTGCCTGACGTACTAGGACGTGTATGACAGTATGTCTTTAACGTTCACATAGACGTGTTGATTGGGATGCTTCAGAACGATTCCACACGCAGACTGCTATCGTCACTAGACTACTCTACCGTCTCCATGCCGTTCCAGCCTATCTTTGGTCTTCGAGCTGGACGCCGGAAATGCCACTCGCTTTCCCCTGCTCTTCCGTCGTAGCCCTCTTCCCTACCACCATTGCTCGGTCCTCGGGTAGGCCATGAGAGCCCACTTGCTGATTGGTATATCCATCAAGAGTCTACCCCCTTGCTCTGCTGCAGCTGTCGTCCTCACATATAGAGGCGCCATCACCACATCTCCACGAGCAAAGCCGCTTTCTTCACCGTTGACGATTCCCAAGAGCTCTTTCGGCCCTGCCTCCATCTGCTCAGCTTTCAACCCACAACCGAACTGCTTCTGGTCCCAGGGACTGAGCCCGTAGACCCGTGAGGCGTTCTCCAGTACCTTTTCCTCCTGCATACCCATACTTGGTGGCTGCCGTGCGATCTCATCGAGCACCATGTTCAGCAGCTGAGTGTGGCGCCAATCGGTCGAGGTGGTAGGCGGCACCTCGGTATCCAGTGCAGTCGTATGTGGTGAGTAGTGTTCCTTGTATGAGTCAGGAATCCCGAGCTCGTCCCTGAGCGCTGCTGGGAGGTATGCATGGGCGCATGATTCAGGTCTCTGTGTTGAGTGGCGAAACGAAGGATGGGGTAATGCCGCGGCTGGAGGACTAATATACGGTAGCCAGAGATTATCTTGAGAGGCTGGCGAAATGGCTTCACTGCTGGAGAACGACCCATCCGACATACTGCTCTCCTGACCCTCCATGTGGCACGCATAGTCTGGCCACTCGTCGCGGTCGACGTCGAAGGCGTATACTTCATCTCGTGGCTCGGAATTCTCTGTGAGCCAGCCTGGAGTGGCATGTTGTGGTTTAGGCTGCGAGAGGTAAGGCGCGTACTGGCTCAAGATATGCGTTTCGGGTGACGGCAGGTGGTGTGGCGCATTGAGGTGCCACTCCATAGTACGTATCGAAGGTGCCAGAGACTGCTCCTGGTATATATCAGCTTCATTCTGGTACGGCACATTAGGGTTGTGTCTTACATCGCATAAGCAGGGGACTTGGGGCTCGTTTGCTGTTGGAGTAGTGGTGTGGCCTGCGTCCTGTTCATTCCCGATGCCATTAGGTGCGTGCCAGGGTGCACCGACGAGTGCGCAAAAACACAAGGGTGAATACGCGTCTGAGATCATTGTTTAAACGTGCTCTGAGGTGTGATGGCAGAGGAGAACGGTGTAGCACGCAAGCGGGGCGAAAGTTGGTCTAAGCTCTGTGGCCACAGTTCGGGCGGGCTTTACATCTCGGCCCGGACACTCTGCCCAAGGCTCATCTTAGCGAAGCAGTGATTGGAGAGTCAAGCGCGCAATATTCCGTGTAGGACTGTCGAAGGTAAGCAGGACAGAGATCCAAATAAGACTAGGCTAACTACGGGTATATGGTAGAGTATGTACTAAGCGGAGATACAAGTAGGGGTATCATACGGTTAATATAGTTGTCGAACAAATCCTGGCGACATGGAAGCCCGAAGAGGGATTATGGGGCACTTTGCAAAAAGGTCCTTACACGCTGACTGGGGATGTCAACCCGACATGCTCTCTATATCGCGCAGCGTACGAATGAGGCCTATCCACTGCTCGACCACGTCCATAGTGGGCCTGCTTTCCGGTTGTTGTTGCCAGCAGGACTGCATCATGTCCCACATCTCATCGCTGATCAGTGGATATGTCTGCTCGTCCGGTCTGTCTGGTCGGGCCCCGTGAGAGACCTCCAGGAGATCCTGAACGTTGAACCTGCGATTAGAGAAAGGCGTTCTTCCTGTGCAGACCTGGGTAAGGAATAATATGAGATTACACGGGACTAATGTGTGGCAGATCCAAACGCACCTCGAGACACGTCATCCCGAAGCTGTACGTATCTGTGGCAGGCGTCGCGCCCCATCGTTCATCATTCGTGAAAGCTCCATTTAAGAGCTCTGGGGCCTGCCATCTTGCTTCCTCGAAGATGTTTGCGGATGGCCGTGTAAAGTGGATTGCAAAGTCGGCGACGCGAGACATCCCATAATCAGTTAGAACTGCTTCTCCGGCGTCTGTGATGAGGATGTTAGACTAAAAGGAGCATAAGTAAACGGCGAAGAAGGTAATGGAAGGAGACTCACTGCTTTTATATTACCGTGCACTGCTGGTATCTTACGGTTGTGTAGGTAACTGACAGCAGAGGCCACACCCCGAAGCTACGAGGAGATTCAGGTTCTGTCTCAGGGCATCCACTGCATACTCACAAGTAGTAAGATATCCGCCTTCTTGTTTCTTGCGGTGTAGGCTAAGATATCACCGTTCTTGTAGAACGGGGAGATAATGCCTGGCATTAAGCAGGCGGTATCCGCTAATCCTATGAACTCGGCAAGGTTGTGATGGTGCAGCTGCTTCCATTCGTTCGCTTCCCGATTGAGCATCTGCATGACTCCTCAGATCAGTAGAGTTGGGCATGATAGGTAGTACTGCCACGCACCCTGAGCGACTCAGCGCTTCGATAATCGTTGCGGCGCATTCGCCAGAATCGGATGAGGACGACCTGGTCTTTATAGCGAGCCAGGTGGCTGTTCGACTCAAGTTTGGAAAATATAGGAGTATTGTCGAATCCGAGTTCGCTTCCGTCCTCTTCACAGTATGCCACAGAAAGGAGACTCTTGCGTCTGCGGTCGACCTAGGGAGCGTCTAGAGGCAGCCAGACGCAGGAGAAGATGCACTCACACGAACGGCACAACATTGTGATTGAACCATATGGAATAATATTATGTTGGTTGGGTATACGTGAAGGGCGAACGCTGAAAGGATTGAAAGCAGCTCCGCCGTCGCTTTATATGCTCATGCAAGTGCTAAGGCTGTCCTATAATGGCCACAAGCGGTGCACGTATTGAAGCTAAAGATGGTTATGATTCCTGCTACTATGGCAAAAACTGCGTTGCTGGGTCGCATGATAAGATCGTAGAGTGCATCGTGATTGGACCGAGGAAGATATCCGCATTCCGGAAGGTGGGAGGCTATGTTCAAGTACAGCCTTGCTTGCCAATGGGCGCTGCTTCGACGCTGAAGCGCTCAGCGCTGAGGTTCGGAATGCGTCTTCATCCGCGCATGCCTCCTCATAGACATATAAAACACTACGATGAGAATAGCCATGTTGCACGAGGACAGACGAGAGAGCACTTGCGTTCTCCGTGGCGCGCTTCGAAGCGCCTGTACAGGCACGTGGCGCGATGGATGCGCCACATCCGGAGTGTAAATGATCCGAAGTCAATGGTCTTGCACTGATGCGATGCGGGTCCATTCTTACTCTAAATCGGAACAGGACAGGCTTGAGAGCTTTGGAATAGACGCCGAGGTCTTTCTATAAAGCTGCGAGCCCCTTACCCGAATACGGAACGCTGTGCAATCGTACCGCCCCTATCCAATACTCCCAACTGCTTTTGCTACACAGAGGCACAAATGAACTGGCCAGCTTATCCAGAGTCTGAGCGCTCAGGTCAGTCATTGAAGCCTCCTCACATGTCCCGGTGAGTGCTGGTAGCAGTATACCGTACTTGCCACTCAGCTCGAGCGCCTGGTAAAGGCAGTCACATTCGTATGTTTTATTTGATTACCCGGTGAAGGTTGCACTGACAGCATAGCAAGGCCCCATCGCGGCACCGTTCAAATGCCGACTCCATTCCAGCCCTCTGGAAGCCCAGCGGTAGCCCAGCAAGTAGTGTACGCCGACGGTCAAACCGTGCAAGTGCCAGAAGACGCGCGCGTTATATACATCCAAGGCGGTGGCCATCAGCATCACCACAGACAGCGCCGGCACTCCCATACGCACTCTTCGCAGGGGCATCACCAATCTGGCCATGGCCGAAGCCATAGCCATAGCCGACCGCAGGCTCAATCTCACGGACATTCTCATTCTCATCAGCAGGGTTATTCTCAGCAGCAGTACAATCAACCACAATACAGCCAGAACCACGCGAATCATCAACATGGCCAGCATCCTTCCCATACGCAGAATAACCAGCTCCCACCCCTCCAGCATCCGGATTTCGCTTATTCGAGGTGCACCGGGAGGAAGAAGGCTCTTTGCGTAAGTCGTGTCATATTCTTATCTATTCCTGTCATGATATTTCCGTACCACCGGTGTCCCGTTGACAGATCGGTATCAATTACACTGGCCAGCGTGAGGAACTGCACGGATGTATCAATGACGCACAGGATATACACAAATTTCTCCGTGGTAAGCGCTGTTGTCCGATTATCGAGGGATACATGCTAATTTATTGCACAGAACGCTATGGCTTCCGTAGTGAGGATATGGTCCTGCTTCGGGATGACGCGCGCAATTCCAGGGATATCCCTACAAAGAAGAATATACTCGACGCGATGAGGTGGCTCGTCAAGGATGCTCAGCCACACGATTCGTTGTTCATACACTGTGCGTACTGAGCGATTCGAGTTTTGCACTTCAGTATGATAGTAACAGTGCCATGTAGACTCCGGCCACGGTGGACAGACTAAAGACTTGGACGGCGATGAGGTGGATGGCCTTGACGAAGGTGATCATATTGCGCCCACCATAGCCCTTCGGTAGCTCACCAAACCTAGATATCTATCCGCTGGATTATAAGCAAGCTGGAATCATTTTGGACGACGTACGTTTCTTACTCACAGACACCGTACTAGTCTAAGTTGCTGCGACAGGATTTGCACAAGATCCTGGTATGTGTCTCGTCGATACTTCTGGAATTAGTATTGAATGGTTCATTCAGGTCCACCCACTGCCTAGAGCCTGCCGTTTGACTGTGAGTATCTGCCCATCGTTTCCCCTCGCCATGAACCTAAAACTGTTCTAGGCTGTGTTCGATGTACGTCCTGAGATAGGGGTGGTCACCCTGTTCTGACATTCTATCGTACTAGTCCTGCCACTCTGGATCCATATTAGGTATGTGACCGCTGTCAGGCCCATGTAGAGATTGTTCTCATTCTCGTGCAGACCTTCCCATCCTCGTGAGTGACGGATCATGATGTCCCCTGTTAATCGATTGGTGAAAGCCGTACCAGTATCATTCAGACGGAAGAGTCAAATCAAGGCCTGAAATTACCCCTAAATTTATCAAGGAACGGACATCACCGGCAGATGTCGTATGTCTTCAGCTCCCTCTAGCATCTTATCTGTACCAAACGAAAGTTAATCTGCTTACCATATGGCTAGATATCTTTCAGCGGGTGCAAAGACTCGCAGACGAGCGCCGATACTACTGAAGATGGCCTGGCTGTGGGAGCTATGAGCTATGTACGTCCGCGTCCTCGTAACGCTCGACCGTTCTCTCACCTTTTGGTCATAACAGGCATTCACGCTATGTCTCAGTAAGTGCACTTGTCCCTTGTCGCTTCGATATCCTTGAACCGCAGCCCCGCCTAGAACGCAACCCGGACCAGTCGTATTTACAGCTCCTGAAGTCTGTCAGGTAAGACAGGCTCTATAGCTGCTTCTGAAGAAATCGTCTCAGTGCAATCCTTACAGAGCGGTCCTGAACAAGAGATACAATCAGAAACCGCAGCTGTCCAGTTCACACAGAATTGTAAGTTATATGGCAATTGTCGAATAGTGGTAGTGCTGACCCCTGATGCCTAGAACACGCACCTGAAGTTCATTATCTAAGTGTCGCGATGTGAGGTCGTCGCCTCACTTGACGTCTGAACCATGCTATGTCCTCGCTCTCGTTTTGAATCGTGTACTACCATATCTGCTGTCACTGTGAAGAGCCCGCACTTTATGCATCCATATTGTACGGCGATTCAATGTATTTGTATACGCTACTCCATATCGACGCTAATGCTTCCTTCTTACCTCAAGCGGAACTGGTACCCATTTCCCTTAAAGCAATCCTCCAGAGTGGTCCATCCGCCCAGCATAGCCTCGGCTCTTTTATTGCCGGCAACCGTTCAGACCGGGTTTGTCTGCTTAGGGTCCTTGGGAAGTCAAGCGCGAGTGTACTACTTTGATTGTCCTAAAGCCATTCGGCTGTCGTTGTCGCGCTGGAGCCTGGATATTCCAGGGGACGCCCGAAGTCGGCATCTGACCGGATCATGTTCAGCCTGTAATGTGCCTTGCCGTCCTATCAGAATTTCCAGGCCATCCTCTACTTTGGAAGCTGCGTACATGTGGCTAGACGTCTCAGCCTGCTTTGGCGAGTCACGTCGTAGTTCGCGTCGCTATATAGTATAATCAGCGTGCTGTGTCCTGTCGGCGGAAGGCCGGATACAAGCGACGCTGGAGGAGGTGATGATTATCGGTACTTGATGTATACCGCACTACGAGGGTGACAAGCTAATTTGTTACAAGTTTCCATGACAGCTGCACGATTGGGACAATAACGGGACATCGTACCAGACGTCCTGGAAGTTGCAGAGAGCGAGATTATGCACTACGTCTCCTGAGGACATGCGGCTCTACCTTCGCTGACAGGACCAAGGCCTTCCATAATTGCCTCCATGAAATGGGGCTACCCTAGACAATTCCGTAACGTCAGACAGAGCGCTATGATTCGAGAAGACTTGGTTCACCTGATCACGCTGCATGACGCAAAATGAACACTCCATATTATTATATGGATATCTCTCTACGACCACCGAACCTTTGTACATCTCCTTCCTGAAGTCATAACCGCCGATGCGTAGCTTTATGACCTCCGCAGCTCTTCCTTCTAGTGGTTTCGATTTGCATGACGCACCCAGTCCTTCCAGGCTCTCCTGGATAAGAGGCGCGAGTTCGTGAGGAGGTATCGAGCAATAGAACCGGGTGAGATGAGGGTTGTAGCGCCTCCCATTCTGAGTTTGTGACTGAAATCCGGACGTCAGACCAGCAATGCGAGCTCTGATGATGGCTAACGTACGAAGAGCAGCAAAGACTGCGTGAACTGCGTATTAGCCGCTGCTGATAACATAACCTGATCGCCATCCATTTCCATATTCCTGCATCTGGCTGTCAGATATCAACGTGCATAGCTTTGCACAGTCACATACATGGTCACGTCGGGAGCGGCGATATCGTAATCCCCGTTGGCCCTCATAGGTTGGGTCAGATGGTCGGCGAGAGCAGTGGCTCCTTGAGCGGCAATCGTCGATGGACTACGTCGATCCATTCTCAGTACACTACTAGATTAACAGCATTGGAATGGGCGTACCGCGAGTACCATGGATGTTGCATAATATCAGGGACAGTCATGCGTCTTGTTGGATCAACGTTGAGCAAACCAACGATCAATGCTGGCACGGCCAAATTAGGGTGTGCTGGAATTTATTTCATGACTGATGCCTACATAGCACTTCTCGACCAAGTCGCTTCCAGGGCGCTTCCTGCAAAATATCTCCTGAGAGATATCGCCGGAATTCTGGAGAATTCTTTGTCGGCTCATCCCACGGGGTGTCTGCAACGATGGAGTAAGCGTCTGGCCATTCCGATGCGAATAAGGAGGTCCTCACTTCCTGCGAGCAGAGTGAAAAGGATCACTCCCATGCCCCAAACATCGATCGGCTCCGCTTGGTACGGGGAGTCAGAATTGAGCTGCTTGGCGTCAGGCGCGCCGAGATGACAATATTCTGATGGAATATTTACCTCAGGTGCAACATATGGTAGACTCCCACATCGTTCCGTCAGAAGCCGGGTATTGCCTGACTCCTTAAGTTTATAAACGGAGCTCAGTCCGAAGTCAGTGATCTTCAGGGAACCCGCAGCATCAAGGAGTAGATTCTCCGGCTTGAGATCGCGATGACAGACTCCTTGACTGTGAACGTATTCCTACTTGAAATTGTTCATTGGAGTGCCCAGGAAGTCTGTGAAAATTGACTGACCATGCCGCTCACGAGCTGCCTGAAGTACAGTTGAGCTACCTCTTCGCCAATTCCCAGGTCAGGCACTGTCATGCATTCCGCAGTAAGTCATCAGCAGCAAAGGAGTGATGATTATGTATTATACCAATTTTATCAAACAAATCACCGCCCGCAGCGAATTCCATGAGCATGTACGTTCCAGGCACGTATTGATGCCTATTGGTCAAGTCCACGATGATGGCATTGAAGAATTCTAGGACGTTAGGATGCTTTAGGGCAGCATGTATTCGCATCTCCTTATCGAGCATCTTCCGGGTTGCTTCAGCGGTCTCCGGCGAGATCAGGACGAGCTTGCACGCTGCCACTTTGTGTTCGTCGGCGTTTACAGCCCGAAATACCCTGACAATAAGCTTCAATATATGGATAAGTGTACCATTGACAAAGTCAACTAGTCATCTGCGGCGAACAGGGCCTGGCGTGTCTTGTGAGAGTCCTACCTGGAAAAGCCCCCGCCACCGACTTGCTCGATCAACTCAAACCCTGACAACAAGGAAGTGAGGAACCGAAGCGCATTACTATTCGCCACCTACCTGCGACTTTCGGATACTTCATAGATGCCATATTTGCGTTGAAGGTGGCAACAGGAGGCCAGACGGAACAAAAACAGGAGGACAGTCAGGCTTTCACTTCTCTGGCGCCACGCGTCTTGATTATTGGTCACGATCACGTGCATGTGACATTCCGTTTCTCTCACGGCCTGTCGTGTATTGATTTCGATTACCGTCCTCTAAGACACAATCTCGGTCGTATACTCGTCTGTAAGTCACAAGGACAGAGATACCGTCTGTCCATGCCCTTGGACCGCAGCATAGACGTGCGGCCTGCGGCCCTGTAAACACATCTGGCTTTCCGTGAGTGATTCTCTCGTATTTGCGCAGAATCTGCGCATCATCACAATATATCACCCCGCTTTGTTGGGAGCTCACTGCGTTTCCCGGAGATTCAGTTCGGCCCCGTGTTACGAAAAGTATGCAGATCAGCTGTATACTCACACATTTCGCAGCTATTACAATCCAGCTTTTGGGTTAGACGCCCATGATCTGATCATGTTGGGCTGTCCCTGACTTCTCGTCGTCAAACGTGCGAGCAAACCACAGCAAATGACTGGTACTGACTGAAAATACGAGATACTCTGTCCAGATCAGCTATTCCCGTGGGCACTTCGCAATCAAGTCTATTGCGCACTCGGTAACTCAGTCACTTACCACCATCAATCTCGATGCGCGTCTGCAGATCATCCAGGAAACTCTGGAACTGATGACCCAGGGACGTCTCTCGCTCCGGTCTCATGAAGGAATCAACGCCGAACGCGCAGCGCAAAGATATCGGCATACCAGGTACGAGCACGTATGAGAGGCCAGAGCCCCCGCTCTTGCCGCGCAGTGGGAATGTATAAAAGCCTGCCCCGAATGTCACCATTTCTCTGTCTCCAGGGCCTACAGGGACTGAGCTCTACTCAATCAACAGCTTGCCTCTGAAGATGTTCACCACAGCTCGTCTAACCTTCGCTGCTACTGTCGCATTCGCGACCATGAGTGGTACGCACTCCCTTGTACTAGCTCACAGTATTCTGCTGACCGCATTTTGTCTCAGCGCTCGCCCAGAATGTCACTTGTTCTCGCTTCTACACCGTTGCCTCCGGCGACACGTGCGATGCTATTTCGGCCAAAGAAGGTGTCTCGACGTGCGTCTCCCTGGTATCATCTTCATCGTCCGTATACTGAGACTCTTCCCGGAAACTATAGGTACCAACTAGCGTTTGTGAACCAAGGTACGATCGACGCGACTTGTCAAAACCTTTACGTCGGAGAGGTGAGATAGACGTGACGTCTGACACTCTTCGATACTGACCGGCGGCACTCTCTTCAGTCTCTTTGCTTGGGAATTGTGGGCCAGGACTGTGGCTCCGTCCACGTATTCTACTCTGGCGACAGCTGTACCGAGGTTGAGGACAGCACAGGTGTTTCCCTGAGTACTCTTCTTGCCAATAATCCCAACATCA
The DNA here is from genome assembly GCA_004369045.1 of Heliocybe sulcata. NCBI lineage: Eukaryota > Fungi > Basidiomycota > Agaricomycetes > Gloeophyllales > Gloeophyllaceae > Heliocybe > Heliocybe sulcata. The sequence continues at coordinate 436,854 of ML213524.1, read as the reverse complement.
ATGCTGGATGCACGAACGTCTACCCTGGCGAGGTTTGCGGTCCAGTTCCGCCTGCCGCTGGTGCTGACTTTGTTCGCAGGTCATTTGCACGGCCAATACCATATTTAACTATACCACCGTTTACAATTATACCTCTGCCGCTTGAGGATGTACCCTCAGTATTCTAAGGCTCTTGGAGGGTAGCGCGTAAATACCTTCGACTTGCCTTGAAAAGAAGTGCACATCACCGAACAATTCAAACATTATCTGTTCCTTGAATACCCCAGATTTCTGTTCCTTACCTGAGCTTGAGGGTGGACTGGGTTTCCACTCGGCATATTGAGATGAACTCAATCCTTGAGGAAATGACTCTGGAGTGGTTTCAGACTACTTGACCTCGCATTCCCAACTTAAATATAGGAGCTTTCTCTTACCTCACTGCTCTACCATTGAGGAAGTCGTTCATTTGCGGCATGTCTGTGGCATTGTGGCAGGTTCTGACGGAGTATATATCCTATGTTTCTCTGAAATTGTTCCGAGCACCAAACACCATAAACAGTGAGCTGCCTGGACCCGGACTTGCTAGTTCCTGCTTCTTGTGGCTTTTTTTGTGAACTGACGTGCGTAAAGGAACGGTATCTTAGGTAAAGTTATTGGCAGGATGATGCGAAGCTGGACCCGGGGACAGGCTCCTTCGATAAGTGGACACATATGTTTCTCCTCAGCATCTACAGTCATAAAGACAGTCTCAAAAAGAATTCATGGGTAAGTGCGAGTAGTATCGAAGGATACATGTGACCGTATAGGCTTGCTGCACGGGGTCCTTTGATGGTAGCCGACCAAAGAAGGCATACTTCCGGAATAGGGACTTAATGTTACGTGCCGTGGCACGATGACTCCCGGAGGCTGGTAAAGACTTGAACGACAACCATTCTTCCTGCATTGCGGCAGTCACTATGTTCGCTTGAGTTGCTGAGGTCCAAAGGGCCCTCCCCTTCTCCTGCGATCCACACATATCCTGGGAGCATAGCTCGTCTCCGGCTCGCCCTCGCCCTCTGTTATGGAGTCTGCTGAAGACTTGCAAAACTCGGAGATAACTGCGCTAAAATCGATCTATGCGGAGCAATTTCTGGAATGCCCCGCTTCCAATGTCTGGAAGGTGAGTGAATCCGGAGCCAGTTACGAGAGGACGAGATGGCTTGGCGGTGAAGGATGGATCATCGGCGGCACTTGCCAATGTGGTGTGTGGCAGCGGAAGAGCTCGATTCATGATGTCAACCGATAGAGGAGGATCTGCAGACGCACTTCATTGTGGCAGAGAGGCCAGGACGGGATCAGCGGTACAGGGGTCTATTTTTAGACGCTGTGATATCCTTCAGTCCACCATCTATTCGTCTGTATGAATTGATGTTAATTGAATGTGGCGTAGGGGGCACCCAAGCAACCTGAATTCATCCTCAAAGTAGTACATCCTGACGAAAGTCATGCCGACAAGATTTACTTCCACCTGCATGTCAAATTCCCGAAGACGTATCCCTTGTTAGCGTACCCCATCTTCACGATACAGAAGCCCATCCAGGGGCTTACGAGCAGTCATGTTACGAAACTTGCGCAGGCCATCCACGCTGAGGCGCAGAATCAGAAGGGCTCCGAAATGGTCTTCCAGATCGTCACCTTCGCGCAGGATTGGTTGTCCGACAATATCAAGCCGCCAGCTGAGGTTGTTGGCTCACTGGCAACGCTCATGAGCCAGCGAGCTCTCGAGGAGGAGCGCGCTAGGAAAGAAAGAGAGCAGCTGGAGGCGGAGCAAGAGTTAGAACGGGTACAGCAGCGCGCGCAACGGCTGACGCAGGAGATCGAGGCAGATGCACAGCGTCAAGAGCTTGAGAAGCAGAAGCATTACAAGGCGAGGAGACGCGCCGAGTCTGATGCGACCGAGGTTCCGCCCGCTGGTGACACACCGACGGAGACGTTCGCCCAGGAGGTCCGCGTGCGCGACATAAACTTCCATACTGTGAAGTTGTTCCATCCTAAGAGAGGTCCGTACAAAACTACATGTACTGACAGTAAGTTAATGGCATTGTGTAGAATGTTTGGGTATGACATACCTGGCCGAGCCCGTCTGCGACGATGTCCATGCCACATTGCCGCTTGAGCTGTACGTCGTCACTTTCGAGTCTCAATATTACTCCACCAGCCAAGGTACGTCCCTCTTGGCATGGCAAGTGCGTAAACTTTCTAAGCCAAGTATGAAGGGCGCAAGAAACTGAAACAATTGGAGCTCGACATCCAGAAGTTGATCTCCGTGCGGCACGAGAACCTTGTCAGCCTCTACGCGGCTAAGCTGGCTATGCCCCATGCGATGTCCGAGTCAACGCGCCTCGCGATTCTGTGCGAGCAAAGACCGCCTGTAACATTGCTTGACGTGCTGGAGAATTGTGATACATTGAAGGAAGAACGGGCAACAGTGAGCAGAAAGGTCGTCATTGTGTTGCATGAATGTTTGAACTTCGATGCAGGAGTATCTATTGCAGATATTGTCAGCTCTACAGGCCATACACGAGAAAGATCTGATTCATCGCGGTATGTCACTTCGTGTGCGACGCGCAGTATCCGTGTGTAATATTATGATTCATAGGGCTCAATCTCCGCTGTATCTGCCTTGGAAGTGACAATTCGCAGTCCAGGACGAAGATTGTAAAGGTTCGCAAAGCGTGCTACTACGGTCGACTATTGGACTTGCATCGATCGAACCCCTTTGGCCTCAACGTCCCGAACGGTGACGAGTCTGCCATTCCGGAAGCGTGGTAGGTACCTACTGTCATCCCACACGTATCTCACTCACGGTATCGGTCAGGCTGCCCAAGGATGCGGTCGACTCGCCCCTGCTGTACACACGCAGCAGGGACATCCACTGCGCGGGAGTCGTCCTATTGCAGATGCTGCTGGGTCGCGACGTCATGCAGAGATTCGGGGTTCCTCAGCTGGCACTGCAGGCCTGCGATATCTCTCCGACGCTCTATCAGGTTGCGTCAAGCATGTTGACTTCCGGCAGAAAGAAGGCGGCGTCCTGTCATAGTCTCATTCGAGAGCTGTCGGGGTCTATCATCTCCCCAGGCATACGAATTAGGGACAGGGCTATCACATTCTCAGGTAAGATTCGAAGGGCGAAGGCAGGTTATGAGTGTGCTCATGTATTATGGCGATAGATGTCAGGACTCCCGTCGTGCCGCATAATTTCTCTGGATCACCAGAGGAATACTTCGCAATGCCGGCACAGAGGACGAGGCACTCCAGTCGATGGAAGGAAGACTGGGAAGAACTCGAGTTACTGGTAAGCCATAGCGTCGAACGTCGTATCCGTGCTCTATACAAGTGTCCTCCAGGGTAAAGGAGCGTTCGGGTCGGTAGTCAAAGCACGAAATAAGATCGATTCTAGAATCTACGCAGGTACGTCGCGAGCGTATATCAGTGTATCCATGAGTTTAGCTGAGTACGCTATAGTGAAGAAGGTCAAACTTCGAGCCACTCAGAAGGATACAAAGATTTTCAGAGAGGTCAACGCGCTAAGCCGACTGAGCCATCGCTTCATTGTCCGTTATTACACCACTTGGGTGGAGACGTCTGATCCCTTCGCCACGCCTTTGTCGTCGGGCTCGGACTCTGAAGAATCGGGGACGGAGAACGGAATGATCTCATTCCGTGCTGGCAAACGTAAGGATGACTTCTCTAATGACCCCTTCAGCATCGACCTAGATGACCTGCAATCCGGGGCTGGCAGCAAGTCGTCATTCCCAAGTATACACTTCACAAGATCTGGGTCGTCCAAACAGGCTGATAACGAAACGGATAATGAGTATGATGATAACGATAGCGACGAAGCGGACCCGAATTTCCTCGAACTCCTCGATAACGGTCAAGCGAACGGGAACGGGTCCGCCTCTCCAGCTGTATCAAGGACGCTGTACATCCAAATGGTATTTGGCTCGGACCTCTCTCATCTCCCACTGGTAGTTGACCGTTGTACAGGAGTTTGTCGAGCGTCAGACACTTAAGGAGGTAAGAACATATGGTATCCTGCTGTTGCCAAGCAGTCCTTACGCTTCCTCAGCGCATCGCTGAAGGACTGTCCGAAGATGAGGCGTGGCGACTATTCATGCAGATCGTCGACGCCCTTGTGCACATGTCCAGTCTTGGGATCGTAAGCAGACGCGCTGATGGTCTCCGAATACCCACCTGATCTGGATGTCTAGCTCCATCGAGATATCAAGCTTACCAACATTTTCATCGGTGCGTAGCTTGATACTAATCGCATCGTTCTTAGCTGATTTTGACGGACTAAGACGGCAAGGGTGATTGTAAAGGTGCTCTAGTCATAAAAGCAGGGCGACTCCAGTCTCTGATAAGTGAAGAATAGTCGGCGATTTCGGTCTTGCCACTTCCAGCCTGGCGGCGGTCGATCCTTCAGATGTTGCGCCCGGCGTCGTGGGCAGCGATGATATGACGTTAGGTACGCTCTTCTTAATTCAGTGAGCTCCAAGTGCATCTCTTGAAATGCGAGGAAGAGGTGGGGACAAGGCTGTATATTGCGCCTGAAGTACAGTCGCACAAGAATGGGCCACGCCGAAGTCCAAACAAGGCAGATATGTATAGCTTGGGCGTACGTCAAATGTCCTCCTCCTTTCGAGCATATGTATCAATGCATCGGTAGATCGTCTTCTTTGAGATGAACTACATGTTTAGCACAGGTGCTGAACGCATCGCCGTTATCGAAATGCTGCGCAAGCCAGAGATTATCTTTCCCTCTGGTTGGGACCCTCATCGAGTGCGGCAGCGAGAGAGTAAGTAGATTCTCTGTCCTGCTTGGCGCTTACCAATATTTCACTGGCAGTCATCCATTGGCTGCTGCAGCATGACCCCAACGAACGACCTTCGGCATTAGAGCTGTCTCAGAGCCCGTTGCTTCCCCCTAGAGTCGAGGATGAATACTTCCGAGGTGCCATACGGATGATGGGTGAGGTCCCCTTCTTCATCTGTCGCGTTTATACTAACGGATATTTGTGTAGCTAAGCAAGACTCGCCACATTATCAAGCTGTCCTTTCAGCCCTGTTTAATCAGCAATCCAAGCCTTCTAGGGCCTTTCTATATGACAAGGAGAGCAGGTTACCCGAACACGCCTCTCTAAATGATATTGTAGAGCAAACGCTTACGAGTATCTTCCAACTTCACGGCGCCGTTCACATGGAGCCTCTTCAGCTCATGCCTGCAATGAACCCCGAGAACGAGCATAACAGAGTGCTGCTCTTAGACAGGCATGGCGAAGTTGTTGCATTGCCTAACGATGCGTTAGTCCCGTTCGCTCGGTTAGCGGCCAGGGACAGGATGCGGAGGGTAAAGCGGTTCCACGTCGGAAATGTCTACCGGCCAAAGTAGGTGCCTCCATCATCTCTGTTCTCTCCTTATTGATGCATTGTCGTGAAGCGTAACGGCGGGACACCCCAAGTCAACCAAGGCCGCTGTTTTTGATATCATAAGCCCTGATATGGAATGCGGCCCAGCTGCTGCCATCGCAGAATCACTGGCCATTGTGAACAAATGTCTCGATAGCTTCCCTGGGATCGGCCAAGATTACGAGATCCAAGTTTCTCACTCCATGAGTGCGGAATCATTTCCCGCTCTCGTAACTGCAAATTAACGCGCTTTCATAGTACTGGAGTACATCTTCCATGGCATCCCAGAAGACACCCGACAGCCTGTGTTGAATATCTTGACCCGTACCAAGTCTTCTTGGCCTCAAAAGCGGACTCTGCTGCTCAACCGAGGTTTGCTGCGGAGCACGGCCGATGAGCTGGAGATCTTGTCCGAAACATGTATGACTTACATGACACTTTTACTTCTTCTAACATCTCAATCTCCGACAGACAACGACGTTGAATCCGTGATCGTAAAACTGGAGAAGGCATCTTCCAGTGTTCTCGCCCTAATCAACCCTGCTATCAAGGAGGTAAAAAGGGTGCTTGAATATGCAACTGGACTGGGGGTATCCAGGCGGATTCATTTCCGACCGCTAATGCTTGGTACTCATAATGCGCCATTCAAAGACGGTGTTTGCTTCGAGGTCACTAGGCGAGGCAAGCGTACGGACATTCTAGCTGCAGGAGGCAGGTACGTACTGTATAGTCCCAAAACACGACACAGACTCACGTCCCGTCAGATATGACTCAATGATCAGGCAGTTTACTCCTCCGGATCCTAAATCTGATTCCTTCTGCGCGATGGGTTTCCAGTTGGCCATAGACAAGATCACCAGCGCGCTCGCTGCCTTCCAAAGCACGTCCGTTCGTAACTTGGTCAAAGAGCAGCGCTCTTTTGGTTTCTGGAGTCCTCGCCGATGTGACGTCTATATCGTGTCCTACCATCCTGGATACCTACTTGACCGCCTTGAAGTCGCGGCGCTTCTATGGGCAAACGACATTAGTGCGGATGTTATGTACGAGTCAGGTCTTCCCGATAGCGAAGACGAGAGTCACGCCGACCTTTGCTCAAGAGAAGGGATATTGTATGTCTTCGGACACAAATATTATCATCGGAGGCGCTAAAAACACGTTTCTAGGTTCACCGTTGTTCCGAGGCCTCGCACTATCAAACGTGAGCAAGCGGCCTTCAAAGTGAGGAACATGCTGAAAGGCACGGAATACGACAGTACGCGCAACAAAAGCATGGTATCTGTATGTGTCTATTCTGACGCTTTCGTCCAGTTTCTCGAGCGGAACTCGTAGGTTGGTTGCAACAACAGATTGCTGAGCAGAAGAAGGTGGACAGTTCGACGTCCGGAGTCTCTGCAGTGCCCGATCTACCAATCGGACCGGTAGCTATGGCCAAAGAGAACAGTTCAGCGTCCGATATCCAGCTGCTGCTACCTGGCGAGACGAAGAAGCAGCTGAAGCGCTCGAAGCAGATGTTCATGGACCGCGGTATGTATCAGCGATGCCTTCACCCTTCCTTGCGGCTAATGTCGTAATATCAGCTTTCGATACGGCTTCCGAGCTGAAGTCATCTATTCAGACGGGTCTACCGGTCATTGCGGTGGACGTACCTTCGCTGGTGTTTGAGGCTCTGGTCCGGGATGCGTCTTGGGTCACAGACGAAGATACTTGGAAGGCGATCCTTGCAGGCTTGCCAAGTCAGCATTCGGGGTATGGGAATCAGATACGCGACGCAGTAGCGAGAAGGAAAGCTGAGGGACGAAGATTTGTGCTACTGTTCGCTGTCCGGGAGGAGCGGCTGCAGGTTTTGGATTTGTCATAATGCATAAAACGACCTGAGGTGTTGTCTGTCTCTATTCCGCGTATCTACCCGGTCACAGTAATATTGTAGTGTCTAATTGCTCTAAGAATATCCAATGTATAAGTCTCCTTATCTATCGCGGCCCAATCATTCTGTATCTCCTACCGAGGGTCGAAGCTCTAGTCCTTTATACCTTGATCCAACCAATTGTGTAATGAGCGTACTCCACCTCATGCCCATCACTTGGAAACCTGACATTGTCCTCGCCATCACAGACGATGGAATCCTTGCGGGTGATCCTGAGGTCCCAGACATGACCACCTTCGCCAGAGGAAACCTTGGCAGCTTCGCTATCCGCACAAGCAAAAACGCGCTCTATCGTCCCGGACTCGACAGCGTGCGTCGCCCGGAGAGGAATAACAAGATGGAACGCGGGCGGAACTTCACTGGCAGCACATGCAGGTTTCTTCAGCAGTTTCTCAACGCAGCGTTTAATCCATAACGCATGCTCGGCTTCATACACGATATCAGCTCCCAGGATCAGATCAAAGGGTTCGTCAAACGGCGGCGCGTCTAGTTGCAAGCTTGAGACAGAGAATTGGGACCAGTCTAGGAAATGAGCTGATATAGACACCGTCGTCTGAGGCTCTGATGGCGGAAAGTTATTCATAATATTGTGTTCCAAGTTCCCCAAGACGGATGGGTAATAGTCGGTGGCGATGATCGCGCATGGTCCAACAGGATCCTCATGTGCCAGAGCTCGCAGCAGCTTCGCCACCACAAGAGAGACCAACCCTGTGCCCGCTCCGAGCTCTAGGATCCGTAGAGGCCGCTGCAGCGAAGAGCCCCATAGACCGAACTCTTGCGGCGATTGAGCTATCATCTCCGAGAGGACGCACGCGCCTCCCCACGTCTGGGCACCTACACTGGAATAGTCGTGATTATCCAAGGGGATATCTGTCAACTGGACTTGGATTTTCCCCTGGTTAAAGGTGAAATTACGAGAGATAATCCCAGCAGAGGCAGTCCCAGCACATATCGCGAGCAGTGCGGAGGCGTCTTGAATGAGAGATTCCACCATCTCGGGAGAGACTCCGTCACCGTCTGTCAGGGCTTCCGCGCAAGAGCAGAATGCGGTCAGCCAGCGAACGGCGTAGGACCGCTCGAATGCGTCTGCGCGGAGCTGTTCTAAGTCGTCCTCGCTAACTGGTTCTGCCTCGCATGGTTGCTCACTGGGAGAGACATTACTGTCATAAACGGGATAGCAGCGTTTTCTATGTTTTATCTTCGACCCACGAACGTCAGGGTTGTACAATTTGCGAAGATAAATCAGCGCATCTGCTAGGTCTTGGGGCGCGTATTTTTGGTTTCTTCCTATCCGAGGTAAAACGGCAGTGGGGTATTGAGTGAGAGTCATTGAACCTCTATCGTTTGCTGGAGCCCTAGGTAAGACGAGTCCTTGTCCGCTGTTTCACGAGCATCGTCGCAGACAGATTCTCAGAAGTCGACCTCAGGTTGTAGCTGTAGAATATTTGGTCTTGTTGAAACTCAAAAGACTTTGCCACATCTACGGAACGCTTGTGAGATTGAGACACTCTTCCGCTAACACTTCTGCAGTGAAGAGTCTTTGTGCTATTCCTAGAAACAGAACCATAAGCACCGGCTCAAACATGCTGCCTTCTGCTCAAATGCCATATGGCATAGGTAATGCGGCCTTATTCAATCAAGGACTGCAAATGCAAGGCGGCTACCCGCAGGGGCAGTTTTATCCGCAACAGTACATGGGGCAGCCTTTCCCTGAACCACAAGGCCCAACAGACCCCAACTCCCCTGTATTGTTCAAGCAAAATGTGCATCTTGCTCAAGAGATGCTGGCTCGAATAAGCGAGAGCGCACGAAGCGCGTTGATTGGAATGTCGGTGAACCTCATGAGACACACGATTGAACCGTGCTGACCTTGATCGTCGTTCAGCGAGAATGCTTATCATCCGCACACCAGTCCCGCTCAGACTGCAGGTAAGTGGCGACTTCTAGAATATCGGCCCGTTCCTGGAGGTCTGACTCTGCACGTAGCGTTCGTAAATTCACTCAAGCAGCAGATTCAGAGTCTTATGACTTTGCTGCGGCAGAGTGGCATCGGTGCCTTGCCGGTCTTGCCATCTGGCGTACCGGTTTCCGAGGAGCAGCTTTTGGCTGATACGACGAAGGCTATCCAGGCACTCTACGAACGCCACAATAAAATCCATGACAGTACAGGCATAGTGGCAAGTCTTCTTGGAGCAGGCGAGCCATCAAGAAGGTAACTCTTCATCTGAGGGACACATTCATGGTGTAGTATGTACTGCGGACGAAGTCTCCGAGCGGATGCAGATAGCGATGTATTACTTGAATTCCGACAAGATCCACCTCTTATGATTTCCTGAGACTGTAATTATACAAACATTTTTGAAGCGGAATAAGATAGCCCACGATGTTTAACGAATCTGATAGCGCCCGCCCCAGCTGGCGAAATCATGCGCTTTCAGGCGAGGCCGAGGAGGCGCAGGCTCGACAATCGGACGCGCCTTCCCCCAGACGTCCCAGATCTTCACCGTCCTATATTTTGGCACAGCGCAAGCCAACCGCGTCCCATCCGGGCTCAACACGCTCGCCGTCACAAGCTCGCCGACGCCTCGGTCCGCCGTCACAAAATCAAACGCCATGTCCAGAACCGAGATACCGTCGAACGGGTCCGGTTCGCCGCGGTCGCGCCCCGTCGGCTCTACCTGCTCCTTCCGCCACCACTCCTCATCGAACTTTCCCGACGACGTGATCAACATCTCCTTGCACGCCGCGGAGGGGCTGAAATGAAGCGACGTCACCAAGCTGCACTGCGTCCAGTTCGGCTTCACGCGCTCCAGTTTGTGGTCAATCTTCCAAAACGAGATTTCCCCCGTCTTGTCCGAGAAATTCGCGCAGCCGCTCACGAGCCGGTCGCTCTGCCACGGCACCCAAGCCAAGGCCTACAAAGCAGAGTCGACGGTCAGCAATCGCTCGCAGATATCAGGAACATTACACATACCGTGATGATGCCAGGTTCTTGAGGGACATTGCTCCATAGACTGTGATCGTTGAAGAGGAGAGGGACCTGGCTCTTCAGCTGCCGCTTGTCCCAGACATTGAGATAACCATGGGCGTCGCCGCTAGCCAGGAAGTTCCCGTCCTTGCGCCAGCTCAGGCACGAGATGTACCCGTCGTGGCCCTTGCATTTCGCCACCACTGAACGCCGGCCGTTCACGCGGATGTCGATGTGCTTGATACTCCCGTCCTGGGATCCAGCGGTCAGCAGCGATCCGTTCCACTTGGCGTACGTGACGCCCTTGACGTTGATCTTCCGGATGAACTCCGTCGTAGCAGAATCCATGAGGTGCATCTGGCCCTCTTTCACAGTCCCGATCGCCAGCGTGTTGGCCGACTCGCCCGGGGCGGCTTCCAAGAGCCGAAGATGGCTCATCTTCATCAGCTCCACCTCTTTCGCGTCGTTCGCCATGTCGCGGAGCATCACGCGCTCGCCGTTGATGAAGAAAAGCTTGTCGTTGTCGGACCAGGTCATCGGGCAGAGCGGCCGACGTTCGTCCACCGGGTCCGGCATCGCCAGGAACGCCTTGCTCGAGATGTCCATGTACTGGAAGTTGCGGTTAGCGGACAGACGCGACGTCTGCTTGGACACCTTCGGCATCAGCCGTTCCACCATCTCTTTGTACCGCCACTGGTCTCGGTCATGCTTCAGCTGGGCAAACACAGAAGCCGGCGTCTGGCCGCGGGGTATAGTACTGGGCGTCTGAGACCTGCGAGACGGCGTAGGGGAAGGAGGGACGATCGACCCATCTCGTATACCAGAGTAGATAGACGACAGGGACACGGACCGGCGCAGTCCAGGAGCGGGGGTGTGCCACCGCGAGGACGGTGCGGGCGTGCCACGCTCCGAGGCAGGTGTCGCCTCTCGTGGGGTGGCAGGCACTTCGGGCGGCGGCGGCATCGCTACGGGCGGGCCGTCGACGTGTTGGCGGAATGTCAGCCCTGCGGCCGACAGGCTGCGCTGAAGTTGGGTAGTGCGTATGGGGGACGGACGCGGTTTTTTCGTTCGCGATCCGGATTCCGCGGCTGGCGATCGCTGCCGCTTCGGTCGCGACGGCCCTGCCGCTGCGGGGGTGGCCGGAGGCATGCTAATGCGTTAGGTAGGGTATGTAGGTGATGAACGCGAGGGTATAGTCAGTGCGGGGGGGACGCTTACCACCGCCGTCTGTGAAAGCCGACGTGATAGTGGTATGATGGAAAGCAGGAATCTGATCGTGGGTCCTTATATCAACCGATGTTTGACCCTGTTAGCCTTTCACGTGGGATATCATGGTGCGCGACTACGCGCGAAAGAAGTCGTCAATGGAGGCTACTTTCAACCGAGTAAGGTAAAATCGGGGGGTCGTGTCTCGCGTCGCTGTGGCGAAGAAGTGATGGTGGCGAAAATCAAGATGGATATGGACATCGATACGAGATAACCTCGGAGCACAGTTCCGAGCCACACCGATTGTGGCATCGGCTGGCTGTGGCATGCGGCCTCGTGGTCGAAGCTGCATTGTCGTAAATGCGTCTCTAACATGTTCCTTGTCGGAAGGCCGGGACATAAATTCACCCGCATTGGAGGCCGTCTGTCTCATCCTCGTATAGTTGCCTGGCGTGATATAATCCGGTCTCGATGGTTGTCTCAGAATAAATATGTTTGGGGCTATGGTTAAAGGTGTTGAGAAAACTGACTTCTCTGGCCATAGCTGCTCTTCGATATTAGCATCCATACTACAATAATCGTCATACGCACCCATGCTGGAATCGACTTATAAGCGCCTGTTTGTCCGTTAGATTATGCTGGCGGGGCCATGCTTGCGGTAGGGATTCTCCCTGGACCATGCTCTTGGACGTTGGTCCTTCCACTCCTGTCTGCCACCATCATAATCGTGGCCTGCGCGGAACGAAAGCCGGTCACAGGCATGCAGGTATACCTCAGTCAAAACCAGTCATGACTGGGTAAGCACACTCGAGGACTCAATGAGAAGACGCGATTTGGCGAGCATCCTTGCAGGGTTGGCAGTCGTGCTACGATTCTCGGAAGTGAAGAGGCGAGCCACAATCTGACCAAACAAGTACAAGCAAGCACGAGCTCTCGAGCTCAGTCCGAGACGTCTAACAAGCAGACGCTGAGACATGGGGAAGCTGAACATTGCCCACCACAAGTCCTACCATCCTTACCGGCAGGACAACATTGATCGTGTACGCCGTGATGAAGAAGCAGCAAGGCTCAAAGAAGAGGGGGAAGAGGACAGGATGCGAGTAGCTGTGAGTGCTGGTGGCGAAATATGCGTTTAACATATGTCGATGTACTCTGGTAGGATGCCGAAGCAAGAATGGACGTACTTCGCAAGCGAGCTGGCATGTCGAGTCGGACAGACGACGAGAGTGCACTCGTTGTGGCCGAAGCAAGTTCAAGCGCGGGCAGAGACGACGCGGACAGGCTCACAACCGCAAAAGGCCATATCAATTTATTCGCAGATATTGAACAGGTGAGTCGGCCGGCCATCTGAGACGTGACCTATCAATGAATTCCAAGTCTGTTCCCTGTCCGCTCGTTGGCTCCAGAGCTGACACACCCTTCGTTTCATCTTGCCGAATCTCCATGATAGCAATCAATCGCTGAGGCCCTCCGCAAAGTCAAGAGGTCCGGGCCCGCAGAGTCCGAGAAGGGCTTCCCACTAGCCCCGTCCGCGAAAGACTTGAAGCCGTGGTACTCGGAGAAGAGCCGCGACAAGGGCAAGGAGGTCGATGATGGGCGCCGGTGCATGCCACTCATCTCGGGCTGTAAACTCCTCTGACACCGCTTTCTCATCTAGATCCCGAGACCTTGCACGACAGTCGAGGGACGACCCTCTCACCTTCATCAACTCCCAATTGTCCTCTTCATCCACGTCCTCCGCGCGCCCGAGACCGCCACCCAAGCCTTCGCGACCCAGAAATCGCGGACCGGAGTCACCTTCGCCGTCGATGCCACCTCCGAAGTCGTCACTCCAAGAGTCGCGGCTGGCGCGAGAGTCCTCTGAGCGGCAGCGCGCGCTTGCTCTCATCGCCCGGAAGAAGCGGGAGATGGCGGGAAGTGAGACGCCCAGTACCGTGCGTGGCGACGATGGAGGTTACTACGGCGATGTATATAACAAGGAAGAAGTTCGCGAGGCATATGCTCAGCGTGGAAGGGGCAGAGGCCAAAGGGATGCTAGGGATAGACGGTGGTGAAGATCCTTCTCGAGTACTGGTTTGCTGTATAATATCATATCCGCGTGTACGAGGGTTTCCATTGGGACTATACCAATCATGTATTAGATGCAGGAACAAGAACCATCCCTGAATACAACAATCTAAGGCTACAACGGCGAGCCAATAATTATAGGCCGCTATGATAACCCTACCACTTCTTCCTACTACTCTTGTGCATAAATTCATAACAGGTCTTCCCAGGCTCAACTCCCAATATGTCCTGGACCTGCTCGAGCCCCAACTCACAGAGCTCCCTCACACTCCCGACTTTGCTCATCACATAGTGCACATTCTTCGCAGTAATCCCAGGGAGAGACCGGAGCAATTCCTCCGCGGCGGCGTTTACGCCCGCACCACGCTCAGCATCATCCTCGGCACCGACGGAGATGGCAGTGGACGGATCCGGCTCAGGGTTGTTGAGCTTGAGGTCCGCGAAGATGTTGCAGGTGGCGTATGGGGAAGAAGACCATATGATGCGCAGACGCGGGAAGGACAGCGTCAGGAGGACGAGCTTGGATTGGATGCTTGGGGCCGATGGACCGTCGGGGTCTGCGGGTCCGTTATTGGGCTTTTTTTGTGGGTATTTGCCGGTAGGCTTCACGTATGATTTCATGTCCGAGACAGCCTGGGGGAAAATGTGTCAGAGGCCTGAGAAGAGTCGTCGCAAGATGAACTGCACCTCTAGAGAGAAAGACTTGTGTTCCTCGAACTCGATCAGGAGGATTGGTTGCTTATAGTGGACGGACATCAATTCACATTGCGTGTATCTAAATGGGAAGGTCAGCATTGCATAGCTCGAAAAGCGACATGTAGTGGCACATACAGTCTGCCACTGTTGAAACTGGACACTAAGTCGGGGATACTCTTCCTCTCGACACACATGTCAGGCGTCAGGACATAGTCACCAACAGTCAGGGTTGCTGGGACAATCACAAGTCCTGACGCATGCAGTAGTGAAGGCAGGGAAGACCGGAACTCTCGAACGTCGACGATAACCTGAGCGCCGCAGGTCAAGCATCATACAGACGAAATCACAGTTTCTCACTTACACTTGAAGGCTCCTTGTTAAGCTCCTTCCTGCCACCGGCTATCCGACTGCTGATGGTCTTGATCATAGCATCGTTGGAGCCCGATCTCCGTTCTTCCAGGATTGGCATAAGCATTGACTGGCGTAGCGACTCTAGGTCAATAATTGAAACCAGAGACAAGAATTAGTTGACGTACCCCTCGCTCCTTGATCAGCCGCTCAAAAGCGTCCTTCTCTCGCCGCAGACCAAGGAGGTACTTGTGCTCCTCCGAGCTATTCCGGTACATCATAAAATACAAGCGGACGCCCAGGCCTGGACTTGAACTTCGGTAAACCTCGATACGCCGGATGAAATCTTGGTTCGGCTCGAACATGACGATGAACCTTGGTTGGATCTCTGCCAGCATCATATCGTCGCTGTCGTCCGAATAGGAACGGACTACAACCGTTTGCTGAGGCGCCAGCAACCCGTAAACGTCGTCGAATTCGGGAGCATCCAGGGATCGCGCTATGTCTTCGTCGAAAGCGGTTAAAGAAGGTGGGCCACTGTCATCAAAGGATAGAAGCTCGGCAGCGCTGGTTCCGTGAGTCATGAGGCTTTTACAGATCAGCGTGAAACCTGAAACCAGGTGTATTGAGAAGACTAGACTCACAATTCCGCGATATCGTCTGCCTCATCCTTCATCGACCCTTCCCCAACAGCCGTGACCTCATTCTTCTTCTCCTTCCCTCTCGTGCTCACACTAGCATTTGCTGCACCACCTCTAACCCTCCTCCTATTCTGCTGTCTCTCCACCCTCTCCCGATCCTTCCTCTTCAGCGCCTCACTGACCCCTTCATCCTGCGCCGCATCACCGACATCCAGCACGTGCCCTACTTTCTCTGGCAGCCTAGATGGGGGCCTGCCATCTCCCTTCTGCCCACTGAGCTTACTCTTCCACCAGAGATACGACCTTAGCTTTCGCTGCATCATCTTTCGTCCCTTCTGACCGGGCGGTGCACTGGCATCCATGGACTCGAGGTACTCACTGACGAGGTTCGACGTCCGTGTGGACGACGTCATGATAAGGACCGTATTACTTCCGGGAGTAACTGATGAACATGAGCTCACGACAAGAAGGGAATAAGCACATGAGACCTACAGGAACTAGACATGCCCATCGATTCAAACCTTAACATCTCGTTCTCAATCTCCTCCATCACTTCCGCCAACGTCTCCCACTTCGGAAGCTCCTCGAGCACAGGGTCCATACCCTCCGGTAACCATTTCTTCTCCTTCTCCTTTTCCTTCTCCTTCTCCGCCCTTCTCCCCGCCCCTGCGCCGAATTCGATCTCATCAAGCGCAGCCCATGCCTCTTCGTCCTCCGCTGGATCGAGGTCGTCAGCCGAAGGAAAAGTAAGCTTCTTCTTCGACAGTGTATAGCACCTGCGCTTGGCTACCTGAAAGATAATGTTCGCAGCATCCGTCAGCAGCCACGGGCTCTGGTGCTGCTTCTGCCCTCCTCCAGCCCCGGTTGTGTTGGAGGCAATAATCGTTTCGAGGTAGGCATGAAACGCCAGGGCGTCGTACGACAAGAGATACCTACGATTGATTAATCGCTAATTCATCGGTAACAGTCTACTTCACCAACGTTAACAGCCTCCGCAGTGTGGCAAGGTCGCTGACAAGCTGCTTCGTCTTCGGACCTACTTTGTGCCAAACGGGATCCAACTGCCTACGGACAATGGCATCAAATGAGCGGAAGTACGCGTTGTCCACGTTCAAGTCGTCCAGGTCTAGCTACGTTGGATAGTCTCATAAGAGCAATGCCCAGTAGAATGTCGAGCTTACTGTAGTGTTCGAACGCTTGAGCTCGGCCAGCGTAGTGGTCATGCATTGCACAGTAGCAGTGTGGATATCTTTCATCGACTCCGTTAGATGTGGGTATACCTCAATCACGTCGGCTCGCCGCTCTGCAAGAGACTTCTTGATATCCTCGTGAAATCTGTACTGATGTTCAGATGAGCAACATGAGATGCATGCACAATTACCTTGGGTAGATATGGACTGTTCGTAGTTGCAACTCCTTGAGGATAGTACGCAGCGGAGATAAACCACTAGTGATGTGCTCAGGCTCGTCACAGAAAGCCTTGAGGAACCCGATCTTATTCTTCTCCCTGTATAGTCTCACTATAAAAGCTTCAAGGGACAATGGGGTCACTCTGACCAAGATAATAGACAGATAAAAGACCTGCGTTAGCGATACATAGACCTGCCACTGAACAACGTACAGACTTCTCGGCGTGCAGTACTATAATACCCGTAATAAGCTCAGTCGGAATATCCGACTGGAGCATGTCGACAACCAAAATACGAGACGTCACAGATACGAGGCCGCCTTGATTGTATAAGTCCTGTCTACGACATCGTAGCGCACAAGGTCAGACATAATAGACCACCTAAAATACACCGAGCAGTCAACCATAGCGTCCGACTCACCTATCCTTCCTGCCCATTTCGTATCCAACCGCCCTTAGACCAGGCTTTCTGCATCCCATAACACCGAGCTCCTCTCCGATGGCGGATTCCTCGTCCGGCGACGCGTTCAGCAACAGTGTCAGACTCTGCGGTGAGTCGTAAATCTTCATGAGAGTGCATACTATCCTTCTCAGTCCCAGACCGCGCGCTAGAAGGACGAAGTCACTCGTTGCAGGGTCGTGAATGTCTTCGAGAATCGACTTGTGGAAGGGGAGGAGTGCGAGCATTTGGCTTTGAGCAGGCTTCTTTATAGCGGTTATTGATTCCTTTCCTTCAGAGTGATAATCAAGCGGGCATGGAGCTTCCGAATTTCTGCGTTTATTGCACAGTAGGGAGAGTCGGAGGAAAGAGAGAAAGCGCCCGTGCCCGAAGTTTGCGCCACAAGAGGCCCAATCAAGCACAAATAATTCCGAGACATCGTACATGGTCTTCACCAGAATAATCTCACACCAGAAATATTCCGGGGCCTGATGCAGATATCTAACACGGCAACTTTGGCGCAGTGCAGGGTGAGTAAGGCATGGCTACGCTTGTTGTTTGGATGCTGACGCCGAAGGTCGTCCTTGGCACTTAAGACAAGCCAGTCTTCGCAACACCAAGTTCATATGCATGTTCAATCATATGCTAAGCCTTGGAACAACAGTACTCCTGAGGGATTCATACAATGTGAAACATAGATTGAATAACGAACAGACGAGCTCCCAGAGTCTGACCAAACTCCCGGCCTTCCGACAAGGAACATGCTAGAGAAGTTTTTATGAATGGTGCAGCTCCGACCACGAGGCCTCATGCCACAGCCAGCCGATGCCACAATCGGTGTGGCTCGGAACTGTGCTCCGAGGTTATCTCGTATCGATGTCCGTATCCGTCTTGATTTTCGCCACCATCACTTCTTCGCCACAGCGACGCGAGACACGACCCCCCGATTTTACCTTACTCGGTTGAAAGTAGCCTCCATAGGTGCTACCGAAGACTTCTTTCGCGCGTAGTCGCGCACCATGATATCCCACGTGAATGTCTAACAAGGTCAAACATCGGTTGATATAAGGACCCACGATCAGATTCCTGCTTTCCATCATACCACTATCACGCCCGGTGGTTGTGGTAGGTGCCCCCTTGTACTGACCCCCGCCCGCGTCCATTGCGTGCATACCTCACCTAACGCATTAGCATGCCTTCGGCCACCCCCGCAGCGGCAGGGCCGTCGCGACCGAAGCGGCAGCGATCGCCAGCCGCAGAATCCGGATCGCGAACGAAAAGACCGCGTCCGTCCCCCATACGCACTACCCAACTCCAACGCAGCCTGTCGGCTGCGGGGCTGACATTCCGCCAACACGTCGACGGCCCGCCCGTAGCGATGCCGCCGCCGCCCGAGGTGCCTGCCACCCCACGAGAGGCGACGCCTGCCTCGGAGCGTGGCACGCCCGCACCGTCCTCGCGGTGGCAGACCCCCGCTCCTGGACTGCGGCGATCCGTGTCCCTGTCGTCTATCTACTCTGGTATACGAGATGGGTCGATCGTCCCTCCTTCCCCTACGCCTTCTCGCAGGTCTCAGACGCCCAGTACTATACCCCGCGGCCAGACGCCGGCTTCTGTGTTTGCCCAGCTGAAGCATGACCGAGACCAGTGGCGGTACAAAGAGATGGTGGAACGGCTGATGCCGAAGGTGTCCAAGCAGACGTCGCGTCTGTCCGCTAACCGCAACTTCCAGTACATGGACATCTCGAGCAAGGCGTTCCTGGCGATGCCGGACCCGGTGGACGAACGTCGTCCGTTGTGCCCGATGACCTGGTCTGACAACGACAAGCTTTTCTTTATTAATGGTGAGCGGGTGATGCTCCGCGACATGGCGAACGACGCGAAAGAGGTGGAGCTGATGAAGATGAGCCATCTTCGGCTCTTGGAAGCCGCCCCGGGCGAGTCGGCCAACACGCTGGCGATCGGGACTGTGAAAGAGGGCCAGATGCACCTCATGGATTCTGCTACGATGGAGTTCATTCGGAAGATCAACGTTAAGGGCGTCACGTACGCCAAGTGGAACGGGTCGCTTCTGACGGCTGGATCCCAGGACGGGAGTATCAAGCACATCGACATCCGCGTGAACGGCCGGCGTTCAGTGGTGGCGAAATGCAAGGGCCACGACGGGTACATCTCGTGCCTGAGCTGGCGCAAGGACGGGAACTTCCTGGCTAGCGGCGACGCCCATGGCTACCTCAATGTTTGGGACAAGCGGCAGCTGAAGAGCCAGGTCCCTCTCCTCTTTAACGATCACAGTCTATGGAGCAATGTCCCACAAGAACCTGGCATCATCACGGTAGGTGTGATGTTCCTGACATCTGCGAGCGATTGCTGACCGCGGACTGTGTTTTCTAGGCCCTGGCTTGGGTACCGTGGCAGAGCGACCGGCTCATGAGCGGCTGCGCGAATTTCTCGGACAAGACGGGGGAAATCTCGTTTTGGAAGATTGACCACAAGCTGGAGCGCGTGAAGCCGAACTGGACGCAGTGCAGCTTGGTGACGTCGCTTCACTTTAGCCCCTCCGCGGCGTGCAAGGAGATGTTGATCACGTCGTCGGGCAAGTTCGACGAGGAGTGGTGGCGAAAGGAGCAGGTGGAGCCGACGGGGCGCGACCGCGGCGAACCGGACCCATTCGACGGTATCTCGGTTCTGGACATGGCGTTTGATTTTGTGACGGCGGACCGAGGCGTCGGCGAGCTTGTGACGGCGAGCGTGTTGAGCCCGGATGGGACGCGGTTGGCTTGCGCTGTGCCGAAGTATAGGACGGTGAAGATTTGGGATGTTTGGGGGAAGGCGCGTCCGATTGTCGAGCCTGCGCCTCCTCGGCCTCGCCTGAAAGCGCATGATTTCGCCAGCTGGGGCGGGCGCTATCAGATTCGTTAAACATCGTGGGCTATCTTATTCCGCTTCAAAAATGTTTGTATAATTACAGTCTTAGGAAATCATAAGAGGTGGATCTTGTCGGAATTCAAGTAATACATCTCTATCCGTATACACTCCAAGACTTTGTCCGCAGTACATTAAGAAGACTTGCCACGATGCCTGCACTGAAAGAATGTTTGTACTATTATACCGTCTCGGCACATACTCTGGAATAGTGGTATTCTAAGTATTTCTGGTCGCCGTTTAAGCATAAGTCGCCGGGCAGTCAGATCTGAAGCTTGCGGAGTGGGGTGTCCGTTGTCCGAAGGAGCACCCTGTACACCAACAGCCAGGCTCTCCAACGGAACTATGTGGTTCTTCCGAGGGAAAGGAGACTACTGAAGTTGATAAGGAGAATCCCGACAGCGACTCGGGCTGCGCGGGCGGCTGTCCCGCACCTCCTCCGGCAGGAAGCCACACGACGTACCGATGCCGCGATTTGCAGGCGCTGGCTGAGATATGCATAAATCCAAATTAACGGACAAGTACTGGCAGGTAACTTCAGTATTACATTTTTGGATAGCTCAATGATCACCGCGGGAACAAGAAATACAGCAATGCCAGTCCTCCCTACCGTTTGGGTCAGCTTGCGAGAATGTCGAGTACACAAAAACTACCTACGAAGAAAAGAGCCAAGATCTTGTGATCCACTTGCACACTCGACGCGTTTGTGTTCCCTTTCTTGACGCTCGTATTGGTTCGGGCCTTGGTCTTCCGCTTGACCTCTATCACTGCCTCGCTCCCATCAGATATCTCTTCGATATAAGCACGCAACTGCGGAGAGTCTATTGAGGAATCTTGATCCCTCTCTGCCAACTCCTCCATGTAGGCGCGTCGTTCATGCGTCAGCCGCAGCTGCTCCAGCATGTTGAAGAAGAGCCTACGGTCCACCGGTTTAACAATGGTCCCGCATTAAGGGCGTGCACACTCACACTTCTCGTATATCATGCTGTCTTCCGCAGCCAGGGCACGTACAAAGGTATTCCGATCCGTGATTTTCTATGTCCTCGTCGCAGTATCGACGAACGACAATTTCGTCTGACGAATATCGAGTGAGATCAGAGTCGCGCCGGTCTGTGCGAGCCCGAGCAGCCTCTTGTTTCTTCCATCTTTTCGGCATAGTAGTGGTAGAGAGGAAAGAAAGTTTACTACGGTCCTCATGGCTTGGTGGGGTATCCGCCTCGGACAGGATATAAAGGAGAAGAAGATCGAGGCCACAAGAAAGGAAATCGGGTGGGCAAAGCGAGACAGCCAGGCTTCGTGATGAGATAAGACGTGCGATGCGTATACGTACTGATAGTAGACCGCAGTGCAGTGGCAAGAGACATGCAGCGTAACTACCCGTATGCCTGTAGCAGTACGACTGTACACGCAGCACAAGCGAGTCTGCGAGCGGTGATGCGTGGGAGCGCTTGCTACGCAGTGAGCTTAGTCAGCAGGTCTCTACGCGTGCGCGTCCTGCTGGCTCCTCGTCTTCGCGCCCTCGTCGCTCTCATTTTTTCTGCCCCACCCACCGCACCTCTAGTCTCTTTGGCAGTGCTGAAGTTCGAGTTTTCGAGACCGCTCTCCGGAGACTCATCCAGCACTCGGTCGCCACATTTTGCCACACGCTCGGTGGCCCTGACGCGTTTCCGGACCAGTCTAAAGCAGTCACGTGCCCTGACGGCCTGCCGAACCCGAAGCTAGCACAATCGATTCCGCGTTATCTTTGTCATTCCTCTGCTGACGAACAGATACAGAAGCAAGCCGAGCGTACTTAGGACAAATATCAGGCGGTGCGTAGCCCGGTCTAAATATTGTCCAAGGGTCGTTAATGCAGAGTCAAAGCCTGGTGCCCCTCTTCTGTGCACCGCACTTACAGGGCCCGATTCTGCAGGACAGGTCCATTTCAGCCATCCTGGCGCCACGGAGCGAGACAAGTATCAGGTTAGGCGCCTCCAAGATACGCGATACGTGCAAGAATCAATGCTGCGACGTTAAGCGCCCCAGGCTTGAAGAGAAATATCATGACCACAGGTGATCTTGAGACGAGCTGCATGTTTGTACCACCCAATGCCGGCCTGAGCCCCCTTAATCAGCAGAGTTCAAACAGAAAGGAATACCCAGATTTCTGAAGAGGCTTGCGCTATGTGGTGCAGACGGTTGGTCGTCTCTCTAGCATCTGGACTTCAAGCAACACTAAAGCGTTCAATTTGTATGCGACGTGTGCGGTAGCTTTTGAAGGAACTGGGTGGCGTCGACGAAAGATGCGGCCACGTGCCGACCGGAAGCGGTCGCACCTTCCCGTCCTGCTGCTCTAACGCTCTTGCTCCGGCACTCAACACAATTAACGAGGGCCCAGCTGCTACATTAGTGCGACATCATACACAACCTAATTCTAATATTCAGATGCGCTGCTTCAGTCCAACCCATTCCTGTCCGCGGGACTGCTAGCTGCGCGTACCATGACTATACCAGACCGATATGCTCACTCCTTGACTAAGCTTCGTATGGAACTGTCCTCATCTAACTCCGATTTCTATGACTTGTACCGGATGACTGACACTTACGCGCTGACCCGCAGTTTCATCAGCTTTCAAACCAGGTCTGACACGCAGCGCACGCTGTGCATCACTGCGGTGGCATGCCGGTCCGTTTCCATCTCGTGCAAGTCAAATGTCGTCCCTTGTTCTCCCGGCGGTACCACACCGCCATCTCACGGCGCACGTCCAAGGTCAATGACATCGTCATCGCCAGGACGCCATCCTCGGGCGCTTACCGGAGAGTAACGTCCGAATACCGTTGCCCCTTGATGCACGTCCCGTTTCTGACTCGGGACCTGCCTTATACGCAAGGTATACGCTCTACGTTTTGTTATGAACCCTCCTGTTATTTGATTTTGTTGTACAGGGATGTGTTTGGATGCCCGTTACGGTCTCTTGGATGGTGAAATTCACCGTACAGACGTGTCAGTGCCCTGCAGCTCCGATATCAGGATGCGGCTGGAGCCCTCTCTTTGGCTCCGTCGCGCCCTGATACCGCTAGTGGACGCAGTTGCGTATTCCAATGGATGTTTACGCTGCCACCTGAATCTCGATCGCTTGCCTCAACCTCCCAGATTCGAGTTTTCGGAGCCTCACTGAAACAGGTCACCGCTCAGATCATAATATAGTCTGTATCTGGGCAGCAGGAGAGGGTACTTATACTTCAGTGCCTTCCTCTCTCACTCTGCGCCGCTATGAACATGTCCCTCTACGACGCTTTGGTATATCCAGTCCTGATTACTCTATTTCTTTCCCTCTGTCTACGTCTTCTACTACGGTTCCTCAGGAACTCTCCCCTTCAGTACTTACCAGGCCCACGACCAGAGTCGTGGTTTACGGGTAATGCGGCATTCTGCTCCCCTCGCACTTCCGTGCTGATGCTCGGCTTCCTTCTAGGCAATCTTGGACAATTGTTCAACAGCAAAGGTCTGCGATATCACCATGACCTAGTGCAACGTTACGGTGGGGTCGTCAAAGTATACGGGTTCTTTGGCGTACGTTGCGTCTCTCGAGACTTCCCGTCGCCTTCCTCATGCTCGTATTTCAGGACGAGCAGCTGTACGTCTCAGATCCCA
Source organism: Heliocybe sulcata (assembly GCA_004369045.1). Lineage (NCBI taxonomy): Eukaryota > Fungi > Basidiomycota > Agaricomycetes > Gloeophyllales > Gloeophyllaceae > Heliocybe > Heliocybe sulcata. The sequence goes on along the minus strand of ML213524.1, from coordinate 413,168 downwards.
GCGCGCTGTATAGCATTATTTTGAAGGACCAAGACGCCTTCGACGAGACACGCGTCTTCATTGAGTATGTCGAGTCGCGTCCTCATACGAACGTTGTTGACCAGCTTTCCAGGACGAACAAGGTTATCTTCGGCGAAGGGTTGGTGGCGACTACAGGTAGCCGTGCCTCGAAGTCAGTCTCTCTTCGCATTTGACTCACCGTCTCTCCTAGGCGATCACCACAAACGACAGAGGAAGCTCGTCACACCGATCTTCTCGACCGCAAACTTACGCAAGCTGACTCCCGTGTTTTACGAGATCGCGCACAAGGTACGTCTCATGTATCTTCTTAGGTTGCACTCTATAGCCAGTTGCGACAGCTAGTGGACGCTCTATCAAAGGACGCGAATATTTCCAAAGGGAATGAGAAGAACCCCATCGACATGGCATCTTGGATGTCCCGCGTCGCATTGGAAAGCGTCGGGCAAACCGTACTTGGCTACTCCTTCGACCCCCTGCAAACTCCTTCCAGCAACCCATACACAAGCGCAGTCCGCGAGCTGATGTAAGCACGAAACAGCTTCCCCACTGCTCCGTAATTCACGCGTTTTCTCACCCAGTCCGACCCTGTTCTCTCTGTCATTGCTCCGGCAGTTCGCTCCATTCCTCGCGAATCTGGGATCTCGATCGTTTCGGCGGAGGTTGGTCGAGCACACGCCGATAAGAGCGGTGCAAAAGGTCAAGAATATGTCTGATGTGATGTATAACACCGCTCGCACGATTCTGCGACAGAAGACGGCTGAGGGCGGAGATGTAGCGTCAACGAATGAAGCAGGAGGGAAAGACCTGCTTCGGATACTTGGTAAGGAGCACTGCCGTTCGTCCGCGGATTTATCTGACCAAGGCCGCGATACAGTGAAGGAAAATAGCAAGGCACTCCATGGGGATAAACTCAGCGAAGACGAGATAATCGGCCAAATGACGTTCGTACATCCCAGTATACTAAGGTTATCACCATTCTTGACAGATCGCTTGTCTGCAGCGTCCTCATCTTCGGTGCCCAGGACACGACATCTTCGGCGCTGTCTCGCTTGCTATACATGCTCGCCACTCATCCTCAGGTCCAGGAGAAGCTCCGTGCCGAAATGATGGAAGCCCGCAATTCAGGAAGCTTGGACGAGAATGGAGACCTTGACTACGACACTCTCATGTCTATGCCTTGGATGGACGCCGTCCTCAAGGAGACACTTCGACTGTAATGTCTCCCACTGCGCCACATCGCATCTGCTGATCACTTCCAAACAGATATCCCCCGGTCCCGTTTGTCCGACGGACGTGAGCGAAATGAGCTTCGTGGCCGTCCATCTGCTTACATTGAGTTCCAGGGCCACAGAGACAAGGAGAATCCCATTGTGGCGGCCCGTTCACTCGGATAGGCCAGCGCATCCGCCTATGGAGTCGATTGTCATACCTGAAGGTACCACCCTCTTCCTTGGGCTAGCTGCCACGAACCGGTCGGAAGACATCTGGGGCCTTGATGCGAAGGAGTGGAAGCCTGAAAGGTGGTTGCGCCCCAAATCTGCCTCCTCTACAGTGAAGGAGGATGGGCCGCGGCTTCCAGGTATATACGGGAATGGCATGTACGTCTCCTGCTCTAGAGACGTTACTGACATGCTAAGTATGATATTCTGGGCTACGAAAGGTTGACCTTCCTCGGCGGAGAGCGCTCCTGCGTGTATGTCCATACCTTATGCTCGTTGACGTCTTACTTACGCATCTTGCACGACAGCGGATACAAATTCGCCCAAGTCGAGATAAGTAAGACGTGCTTTTCTCTCGTTTCATCCATGTCAGCTCAATGATGTCAACAGAGACCATACTGGCGACATTGCTATCAAGTTTCGCTTTCTCGCCGACGGGTGACAAGATCGTGTGGAACTTGTCGCAGATCATTTCTCCCTCTGTCCGGAAAGAAATCATTCATCCGTCCAGTTCTCGCGAAGTCCATGAACAGCAGGGGTTGCCTTTGGTTGTCCGTCCTATCGCGGAGCTTATCGATCAATAGCTGGCCAGACGACGGCGACGCCATTGACAGATGCAATCTGATCTACGTACTGTACACTTTAATGAACGATCAATAACTCATGTATCTATAAATCTCCCCTATTTGCTCTCGAAGGTCCGCGAATGCGAGAGAGCCTAGATTCCTCGGCTAAGTATGTTCTCATCTGACAACATTTGCGTTTGTCTTACAAAGCTTGTGAGAGCTCTCACAAGACGTCACCTTGCGCAATCCTATCATCTTGAGCACATGATTGTATAAATGCATCATCAGTCGCGGGTCGAGTGCCCACAAGCGCACCCTGCAGAAATATGTCTGGCTTCAAGACTATAGCTCTTGCTGGCGCCGGCAACATTGGGAAGTTCATCGCTGAAGAGCTGTTGAAGCTCAAGGCGAGCGGAACCATCACATCTGTGGTCGTTCTCACACGAGGAGTGCGTGCTTGCTCATTTTTCGCCCATGCACAACTGACGAAATGCCGTACCGTAGAGCAGCAGCGACAACCTTGCGAGCCTCGAAAAGCAAGGCGCGAAGATCGCCAAGGTCGACTACAGCTCCGCCGACTCTCTCACCTCTGCACTCTCCGGCGTCGACGTCGTTATCTCCACCCTTGGAGGCAACGCTCTGACCACCCAAGGCCCCCTCGCTGACGCCGCCAAGAAAGCGGGCGTGAAGTTGTTTGTGCCTTCGGAGTTCGGCGTGGTGACGGAGGGCAGGACGGAGGGCGTGCTATCCTTCAAGAACGACCTTCACAGGAAATTGGAGGATATTAAGCTACCATACGCGCTATTCTATACCGGTCCCTTCGCTGACTGGATTTTCATTCCGTAAGTTGCACTTGTTCCTCGCGGGCTGTGCTGCTGAAGAGGAAGGGATAGTCCGTTCGGATGGGACCTCGCCAATGGAAAGATCACCATCTCCGGAGAGGGAAAGACTCCGGTCAGCTGGACCACGCGTCGCGACATCGCCCGCTTCGTTGCCCATGCTGTCACGAGCTTTTCGACCGAGCAGCTGTATTTCAAGGAGCTCCCGATCGAGGGCGACCGCAAGGTATCTCTCTGTCGACATTACCGTGCGCCAATTCCACTGATCATGTCATTGCCGTAGTCTTTGAATGAAGTCGCTGAGGGCTATATCGCCAAGACAGGGAAAAAGATCGAAGTGTCGCACAAGCCCCGGTCTGTCCTCGACGACGCTCTGAAAGAGAACCCAAACAACTTCCTGGCGTGGCTGCAGCTCGCTTGGGAAATCGGTGAGGGTGTTACTGCCAAGACCCCAGAGCAGACTGCGAACAAGTTGTGGCCGGAGTGGAATCCAACTTCGGTCGTCGAAGCCGTGGTCCAGGCTTACCCGTGATTTGTATGTTCGTCGGAAGTTGTGTAAGAGTAGCGCAGTATCACAAAGATGTCCTCAAACGGATACTATTCAGAAGTCGACCGGATGTGTACTTGACGATGGCGAACGTTATTAGAAGAGCCCCATAAAGAGATCAGCATGCATACGAGGCAAGGAAGAGGATCTGGGAAGTTCTGCGGACAGGTGCCGACACTGGAATCTGGAGGTGCGACATTCTTTTCAATTGCACATCGAGTATCTTGGTGTATTCAGAGCAAGAATGGATGCAATTCAATACGAGTTTCTGGCGTTCATCGCAGTCAGTTGCTCGATGAACTGATTAATGCGGCCGGACGACGGACAACAGACCTGGGAATAGCAGATTTAGAGTACTTACTCTTCAAATGGATCAGATACAACTACGAGATAGAAAGAGGAATATTCTAGTCAAGAGAAGAGGAGCAAGAGACCCTCATTACACAGATAGCTGTGGCGGAAGGCGCGTTGTTTGTACCTGTTGTGGTACCAGCGACGCGCCGCATTGATCAAGTGAACGTTTCCCGCAAAGTCTCCCGCTTCATTTTCGATGGACAGCATGGAGGACGACTCCAGGATTGCCAGCCCGACAGGCATTGGACTGAGCAAATGTGGAGATCTCTGGTTCGACGACGGGACCATCGTGCTACAGGCCGAGCAGGTGCTCTTCAGAGTGTATCGTGGTCTCCTCGCCGACTGTTCTTCGATATTCGCAGACATGCTTAGTCTTCCTCAGCCGAAGATGTCTGACACGATGGAAGGATGTCCGGTAGTGATTGTGCAGGATAAGCCGGACGAGCTAGCGCATTTCCTCAAGGCGGTATTCAAGCCCGGGTAGGTGTTAGTCCCGCATCCATACTTCTTGCTACGCTCAGACAAAGCTCCTGGTGTTAGGTATGCGGATCACATGTTGTCTCAAGATCTGAATTTCCTCACGGCTGCTCTCCGACTCAGTACCAAGTATAGTGTACAATCCTTGCGGCGACTCCTCATTTCTAGTCTTGCCGAAATCTTCCCTGATACTCTGGATGGATTCCGCCAACGTAAGAACAAGAAGTTATTTCAAATGTTCGTAGGGGAAGCCTTTGTTGCAGCCGAGCTCGCCAGAGTGGGCGAAGCACCCATCCTGCTCCCCTCAATCCTCTACTGCTGCTGCACATATCCCACAGAACATTTCATCGACAGCGAACAACTAGACTGGACCCAGAAGCGCGCATGTGTTCTCGGTCGTGAACGTATGATGCATCAATTTGGAAAGCTCGTGATCTGCCTGACGTCGCCACACCCGAACCTGGCCCAGGAATGTGAAGTAGGTCAAACCATATGTGGCGACTGTGATCATAACTCTCTTTGCACCGTTCCGGACTGGCGCCCTGCGCTGCGAAGAGCAATGGAATTTGCCCCATGGCTTGGAGACCGGCTTCCTTCGGCCTTCAGTAATACCATGGACCTGCAGTGGAGTAACGGAGTCTGCTCTACATGCTTCGGGAACTTGCAGGAATTGTACGACAGCGAACGGAGGAGAATATGGGAGGAGCTACCTGGATACCTCGATCTCGGAACTTGGAACGCTTTGAGGGAGGCCACGGACATGTGACAGGTTTGCCCTTCCTCTGTCTGTCTTTCCTGCAGTATATGTCCTCCATCGTTACTCACACCGGGTACCAGGTCTCGGCACAGATACACCTTGGTTCCTTATTGTTCCCGCACGTCTATGCAGAATAACAAGTGTTGTAACCCGTCATGCATGTCGTGTCACACGTTGTCTCTTCAAGAAGACCGAACTCTGCATCGCGCGCCATGAATTGCAAGCATCCCTGGTTCTCTAACCCGCAGCGTCGTACTTGTGACAGAGAGAAAGGAGTGGCTTGACCAGCTAGGTGTATCACGTTAGAGGTGCTCTAATGTAACTGCTGATACGTCTGGTATCCGCGACTCTCCAGATGGCCTTCCACTGGACGTGGGAGTACTTGCGCCCTCTCTCCTGGTCTGCCCGGAGTTCGACATGTAGCAAAGAGTGGGCGTCCATCGATTATCCGAGCCACGAGGCACCACAGTGTGTCTCAGAAGGCAAGAGAGAGGGAAGTGGCGCAGATTTGTCCTGAAGACGATGCATTCACCACCGGTACATCGCGTGAACGATGTGGTTCGGCGAAGCCCGACGCTAGCGGATAGGGTCGGACCAGGCGTCACGCTAATTCTTCCTTTGACCACAATGCCTGAGGTACGCGACGCCTCATGTCCTGCTCGCGGCACCCATCTAGAGCTCTTATCCGGATTTACAAAGCAACCAGCCTCGCTCGCGTGGCTAAGCGGTTGTGGGTCCCTGTTTATCTTTTCATCGCGCCTTTATAAGGCGATTCTTGATTGAAAGAAGCTCTTGTTCGAGTGGCTTCTATCTGATGGACATGATAATCACCGTTTCTTGTCTTACATCAGCACGAGGTATAAAGGAGCTCTTGTTGGCCGTCGCCTCTTATCTTTTCCCCTTCATCTGGTCCTCTATCCTGCCCCGCTTGTAGGTCTTATGTGTTCCAGCGTTGTCTGCCATTGCGAAGATTATATACCGACCGCAAAGAGCGCCATGCCATCGTGAAGATCCTCGTGCCACATCCTGTCTGCCCAGGTCTGTTGCGTTTAGTCGGATACTGAGTTATAACTCACCTTCTATCTCTCAGGCCTTCTATCTATCTTTCAGGATATGATGCAGGATGCGGAAAGAGCGCAATGCCCACTCAGATAAGAGCCTTGTGCCACCCTACTGTTGTGCGGGTCCTCGGTGTGGCGTGTCACAGCTTCGGCTGACGTTCACTGTGGATTTCGTGCGCTTTGCCTTAAAGAGTGTAATGCCGCGTTGATGCGTGCAAAACATTTTGTGCCACGAGGCTCCATGTATCCTCATTTGTACCTGCATGATGGTTACGCCTCGCCCTACCTCAAACTCCCTCAAGCAATAGTCGCCCGCTTTTGTACGCACGGCGCCGTCGGATCCGCCCAGCCCTCGGTTCAGTTGCCTCCTCGACGTGCCACCTCCTCTGCTTGCTTTCGCCTCGTGGCTTGGATCCGGATTAGCTCTACCTTACTGCTTCGCCGGTTGCCTCAATCCAACTTCCATCCTACTCTGTACCTCCTGGACGTACCCTCTCTCGGTCCCTCGCGATGTTAACTCGGGTCTCTTTCAGCGTCGCCTCGGTTCTCCTCAACGGTACGTTATTCCACTCCCCCGCATCAATGTTTTAACCTTGCTCAACGTCCCGTCTCCGTCCCAGCCGTACGACCCGACCCTTCACCTCGTCTCCGGTCTGCGTTCGGTGTTCTCGGTCTTCATGGTTTTTCCCGACGTCGTCTCGGTCATCTCTTAATTCTGAATGGTACGTTGTCTCAGTCTGCTGCAATATTTTGTCGTCGTGGTTAACGTCCCACTTGTTCTATGCCAGCCGTACGACGCGATACTTTTGACGCCATGTCTGTTCCCTGGAGCTTCTGTTCGGTCGCTTTGGGAGCCTGGCTCGGAGTCCTGCAACACTGCCCTCTGTCTCCCCGAGTCCGTTGCCTCACCGGTGTCCTCTCAATCTTTCTCAACCTTGGCAATCGAATGTTTTAGCGCCTGAGTTCTTCGTCGGTTCAGTTCGATGCTGTCCTCTGTAATCGTCAACATTGTCATTGCTTCTCTCACGAACTTCTATCGCTTTTTATCAACACCCACTCGGTCGCGGTCAAGCTTTGCTCTGTTCTCTGCGCTGCTGCCTTCTTCTTAACGTTTCGGCGCGACCTATTCAACTCTTAATCCGTTCAATATGCTTTATCAACACCATCCCTCGGTTGCGGTCAAGGTTGGCTCTCTTCCCTGTGGTTCTGCCTGATTTCGGTTCTTCTTAACGTTTCGGCGCAACCTGTAACTATTGAACTCTTAGTCCGTTCAACATGCTTTGTCAACACCATCCCTCGGTCGCGGTCAAGGTTGGCTCTATTCCCTGCGGTGCTGCATGCTTTCGGTTCTCCTCAAGATTTCTACTTGACTTGCCGGTCTCTTGAGTCCCTTTGATATCCCAAATCAACCGCCTCAACTGTACCCGCACTCACGGTGTGCTCCCCCTCTCCCTCGCTCGCTTTCTCTCTTATTTGCGCTTCCGCTTTGGGCCGGCGCGGGCGGCTCCCGAAGGGCGCGCGTTGTTCATTCGACGTCGACCCGACTGTCACGGGAGTGCGTCTAAGCCATATGCCTTGATCATTGTCCTCTGCTTTTCTCTCTCAATCTTGTTTGTCGAGTGGTCTGAGCGCTCCCATATGGTCCACGGCTATCTCTTGTATCTTGCCGTTTCCCGATCCTGGACACCTGTCACGTCGGCGATAATTCTGAGTATCTTGTGTATAAGACATATACTGGTGAGTCCTGCTTATTCTTTTGCCTGGCTCGCTCAGCCTTGATGTCTTCTAGGCGACGCAAGTATGGCTCCCACACCCGAATAGCTGTGGCCGACGCGCTCCCACCCTGATGGCTGTCGACTGTGATGGCATTGTTTTGCTCTTGTTATCATGACAGTCACTGTGTCCTTCGGGTCCGGAGACTGCGGGAGTAGCCCTTCACGGGCGTTATACCCTCCCTAATTTTTTGCTCGGCCTTCTCCTCGGAGTTGCGCACTCTTTTCTTTTTCTTTTGATAGGCTGGATCGAGTGAACTCTCACTGCGACTGGTCCGAAGAAATAGACGGGTGGCGCGAGTCAGATGGGTGTATAGCCCAGGCCTTTTGTCCCTGGTTACCGGATTCATTGTGCGTGCTTCAGATCGAGGAAGGTATCTCGGGATGTCTGATGTTTCATTCATAGACAGAAAGCTTATGTAACTCATCAGAGTTTGTCCTAAGCGAAGCTCGTACTTGTAAACTAAGGAGGTACAGTTAGTCTCCTCGGTCCCGCTTATGAATATTAATAGCGCTCTCCAAAACAGAAGGGCTAGCGCTATCTGCGGCCAGTGCTATGATCCGTACCACGTTCGTGCAGCGGCGAGAGTTGGGCTATCCTCAAGTTAGGAGCGCTCTGAGTAGCTCCGGGAGAAACCGGACGGTGAGGAACGTTCGTCGCGCCCTGTTTGAAGACCCCATCCTTCCTCTTCCGGCCAGCAAACCTGCGTCTCAGCGCCAGTCACAGCCTTGTTATGTCTTGTATCGTCCAATTGCCTGTCCATAAGCTGTGAGGCTTCTATCTGGATTGCTTCGGACGTAATGTGCCGTAAATAAGCAATGGGCGACACTTCCTGCTGGATATGTCCGCAAACGTGCTACAGGGCTTCTCTCTTGACGCCACGATGTGCTATCTACCTAGGTATATAGGAGGAGGAGTCAGGCCATCCTCAGACTTTTCCTTGCCGCTATCAACTACGCCTGCGTCTGCGTCCGTGTGCGTCTTAGAGCATGCTCCCTCTAATGCTCAGCGATGTCTCCCGGATGATCACCCATTCTACCGTGCTCCTCCCCTCGCTCCTCACTTATATCTCCGTCTACCACTTCATCGCCGCGACGAGAGAATTAACGCCCAAGCAGCGCTCATGGCTTCTAACAACAGTTGCCAGCGCAGTGGTGACCCTCGCAAGCCTGCCTTTTGTCTGGGATTACCTGCGAAGCAGAGGCGATGTGGCGCAAGTGCGGTCTTCGCCCCACCTGGCGTACATGACGAATCGTATCTTTCAGGGATACCTCATTGCGTACGTTCTGCGCGAGCAGTGCAGCGATATGGCGGCTCACCGGGGGGTACAGTGATATATCCATGGGCTTGATCTATTACCGCGAGCAAGTGGGGTTGCTCACCGGATGGGTGCACCACTCGTTATATATTTTTGTGGTGGAGCTTGCCATCAGACGGTCTTGGGCACATATCTTCTGTTTCTGTGGTATCATGGAGGTAAGCAGAACGCCCTCTATTCTCATTCGAACCTGAACGAAGCCCGCGCAGCTCCCGACTTTCATCCTCTCCATCGCGTCTCTGAACCCCGCCTTGCGCTCCAACGTCACGTTTGCCGTCTCATTCTTCGCCACGCGCATCGTCCTCCACGTTGTCTTGATCGTCTCGTACTTGCTTCCCTACAACCGCGTCAACGCGACACAGGGGTCGTTTATCCCCGCAGCCCTTCTCAGTTTGATCTTCCCGATGCATGCGGTGTGGTTCGCGGGGTGTGTCAAGGGCTTTATTAAGCGACACAGGGCGAAGGTCCCGGCAGCTACGTTCATTGCCATCGAGATCTCTGCGGAGCCGGTGCCGACTCCTATCCCTGTTGTGCTGCACTCGCCAGATGCTCCCCGGGCCGTCGAGGCAAACAAGGAGAACGTGCCACGCACCCGCCCAACACTCCCCACTAAGCTCGCACGGCGGCTGTCCTTTGAGAAGGCTCTGCAGAAGATGGAGATCCAGGCGGCGAAGCAGCGCATGCGGGAAGCGCGCAGGTTGTTGTATCAGGTGCTGCCCCCAAGGGAGAGGGTGTATGATTATTTTGGGCTTGGACGGTACGAGCGTGTCCCTGGGATTGGGGGAGATGGGATGGGGAGGGCTATTGCTGTGTACTAGGAGCGATGGCTTTGGTGATACGGACGCATGCATGGTTGAGTGGTAGGAGTGTACTTTACGACTTTCTATGAGAGGCTTTCTGATGGTTTTTGTTGACTTTGTACGTTTTGCTTTCGTATGCGGTGTTGTTGGACATGTATCCACTATATGAGGTCTGGGATGAGTATTAGAATTCTTTAACGGGTGCCGTGCTTGATTCTTTCTGGCTTGGGATTTGAATTGTGTCCATGCCGGCCCCGGCGAGTGATTCATAAGGATGACGCAGTATGCTAAACTTCATGCCTTTCAATAAGCTGGTATATTGCGGCGTCCGGGTTAGGGGGGCATGTAGACAGCAGGTAATTGATTAGTTGTACAGCAGGTCATTTGATTAGTTGTACTGGATACCCCGACTCATCCCCGAGGGCTTCGATATCAGCCAGCGTGCGGCCGAGACGGACGGCACTGCCACCGGGGTCTTGGTTTATACCCGGATATTTAGGCACGCCGGCAGTCGGGTATGCAACGACCGGAGCTGACGGCAGGAAAACGGCGATCTTGCCCTGGAATGGAGGTTCGCTGTGCGTTGGCTCAGGTGTTTTCTTTGCGGTATGTCCTGCTGGAAGGTAGAGAGAATGTGTATTGAACCGTTGAAGGCTGATTGAAAGTCTTTAGAGTGCATTGCAATATTGTTGCAATGGTTCGACACCGTTTCGATGTGCAGCTCGACGTTGGCGTCATCCGACCGGGTAAACGGTAGCGAGTATTGAAGGTGCGGATGCGCGGTTGCTTTGAAAATCGTTGAAGGGCCGTCTAGGCTGATGACAGTTCTCAGTTGACTCAACGCGCGCGGCCTTCGCAGCTTCCTTATATAAAAACCTGGATCTAGGCGGCATGGCTTCTGTCCCCCCGCCCCAGGTTTTTAAGGATAAGGATGGCCCAGTCGATATCGTCAACGCCGCGCTCATCGACCTCGACGCTGCATGAAGTGCCGCGGCCGGTTCTGTCGCCTGAGCTGGAGGAGGAGATTGCGAGGGACGAGCTGCGGACGGAGAAGTATGGCGGGGACGACCCGCTAGAACCGCCTCTCTCTGAGCCTGTTGAGGGGGACGACCCGAATCTGGTGGGCTGGGACGGCCCCGACGACCCTGCGAACCCGCAGAATTGGTCCACGTCGTACAAGTGGGTCGTGACAGTCATTTGCTCCATCATGACGATCTGCGTGTGAGTGGTTTAGATGATTATACTTGGGAGGCTTTGTGGTTGATTGACATTTTGGGTGTAGGACGTTCGCGTCGTCTGCGCCGACGTCGGCGACGCTGCTTATTGCGAGGCAGTTTGATGTTACGACGGAGGTGGCGAATTTGGTGACAACGTGTTTCTTGCTGGGATACGTTTTTGGGCCGTTTTTCTGGGGTCCTGGGTCAGAGCTGTTGGGGAGACGCCCGGTTTTTACTGGCCCTTTGATTGCGTTTACGTTGCTCCATCTGGGCCAGGCGTTGGCTCAGAACCTGCAGACGCTGCTTGTTACCCGCTTCCTTGCCGGGTTCTTTGCAGTGGCGCCTATGACAACTTGCGGAGGTAAGTGGTTTTGGTGTCGTGGTTTGCAATGAATTAACTTTCACTAGGTGTAATTGCTGATATCTGGGATGCGGTCGGCCGCGGAAAGTCCACGAGTATGTTTAGTGCCAGTGTCTTTGTTGGCCCGGTTATGGGTCCTATTGTTGCGGGATTGTGCGTCTGGTTCCCCCTTCGCGGCGTTGCGTCATGACTAACGGCGTCGCGTTGTAGCGTCTCGGAAAGTTACCTCGGCTGGAGATGGGTGTTTTGGCTGATGATGATCTTCGCCGGTGCATGCTGTGTTGTGGGGATCATCTTCCTGCCGGAGACCTATGCCCCAGTTCTTCTCGCACAGAAGGTGCGTCGGATTTCAATCTCGGATTTCTTTCGTGTCCCTGACGTGCGGTTACAGGCTAAGCGGCTACGGAAGGAAGACCCGGTGAAGAACAAGGACGTCTACGCCGAGCAGGAGAGGCAGGATTGGTCCATCAAGGGCGTCTTGCACCGCACGCTCTTCCGGCCCTTCCACATGCTCGTCCAGGAACCCATCTTGGTTCTCGTGACCGTTTATCTAGCAGTCGTATACGGCGTGCTCTACTCCCGTACGTAATCTCCTCTTCTCCCCATGCCTGTCTAATCGTATCGCAGTATTCGAGGCTCTCCCAGTAATCTTCATCACCCGCCGCGGGTTCACCATCCCGCAGAACGGGCTGATCTTCATCGGCGTCGGCATCGGCGCGATCCTCGGCTCGCTCGTGAACTTGTACTTCACGCGCCATTACCCCGCTTTGATCGTCAAGTGGCGGGGGTTCCCGCCGCCGGAGCAGCGGTTGTTTGGGGCGATGGCTGCTGGGCCCTGTTTGGTCGTCGGAGCGTTCTGGTTGGGTTGGAGTGGCGAGTATGCGGCGGTGCCGTGGTACGTGCCGGCGTTGAGCACCATCTTGATTGGATTGAGCGTGAATTTGGTGTTCATGTCCTTCTTGGTGAGCCTTCAGTTTCCCAACGACCAGCAGATCCTCGGGACTGATACAATTGACTATATAGAGCTACCTCGTGGACACCTACCTGATGTACAGCGCCTCGGCGTTCGCAGCAAACACCTTTGTCCGATCTGGAGTGGCTGCTGCCTTCCCGTTGTTCACTGTGCAGATGTTCACGGCGTTGGGGGTGAACTGGGCGGGGACGCTCATCGGCTTTGTCGCGCTCGCGCTGGCACCTAGTCCCTTCCTCTTTTACAAATACGGACCGGCGATTCGTTCGCGCAGCAAGTTCGCGCCTTGCATTGTAAGTCTCGTGCTCCAGTACTTCGGGGACGGTCGCTCACGGCCTATTAGGATCTCAAAATCGCGGAAGAGTTAAAGGCCGCAGAGGAGAAGGGCCAAGTTTAGATGTAGATGTTGCCTTCTCTTTTGCTTTTGGTTCTTCGGGCAATTTATATTCGCCCATCATCCACGTAATAGACACGTCTTTTTATGACCAGAGCACCATTTGATAGAGAACATCTCGCATTAATGTATCTATAGCGCGTATCTGTCTGCATGACTATGAACTCGATAATACATGACCTTAGCTAGACTGGGTGTTTAATCCAGTACGTCGTGAATGCTGGAAACCCTCGCAGCCCTAAGGGTTGAGTGATCTGGCACGGGTCAAATCTTTGTATAGAGGCACGAAATAGAGGCACGAAAGGAAGGACCGAGAGTGTATGCAGGTTACGGTCACGGTCACGTCGCGTTCTTTTCGACGCGCTCGAGCAGACAGCGACGGCGCGCACCTTGCTTATGTGTTTCTCTTATCTCTGACCTGCTTAGTATCTGCATTGCTTGGGCTCATGCAACCTTGCAGACTGCCTGCTCCTGTTTAGAGGCGTCTGACTTCAAGACTACTCAGCAGAACCCAGCTTACCGTCCGGAGCAAAGAACCCACTAATGCATAGCTTGCCATACTATAACGAGCTACCCCACCTGCGCTACCCTACCCTACCATACATACCCTGTGAGCCGGCACATACCATCGCTCTGCATGGGTTACTAGTGACGTCCAGTACATAAGTCAAGCGACTCAATATGAGTTCGGCCTTCGTACCTCAGTGCTGTCCTTCTCTGGGCGCACGACTCCTAGTACTTAGACGATGGCCAAGCGATGCGCCTATATTTACGCGGGAACTACTCCTGCTTCAAGGTTTAGCTGGGAGCAGATACTAGTCGAATATTCAAATGGAACTTCGTGGTCGGCGCGCTCACTATGACTTCATTGATCCATTTAAATTGTGGGTTATTCAAGTCTGTGAGTCCATTTCTCACTGGTCTGTCCCGGTACTCGTGACTTGGCGTTCATTATAGCGCTCGTAGTCGCCACTTCCTGGCGGTCGCTCTTCGCGTAATGGACTTAGTCTTCTGAACTGCCATGCGACAATCTCTAGTCTAAGTCTCGGGCGATTTTTGTAAGGATTCACTGTCTATCTGAGTCCCTTATAGCTCTCCATACTGAAATGATTAAAGGACAAGACGGCGCTATCAGGGGTTGAATACATCTCTGCGCTTTATAATATGCGACAGGTGCAGATCCAATTTACATATCTACACCCACTGCTCAAGCCTTCCTCTGTGTGGTAAGACCTGGAAAGGGAACAACGAGTCGCTAAAGTCTATTGTCCATGGAGCTCGCACGGCCTCAAGAAGTCTAATTTATACCTGCTTGTTTCCAGATGCCATGAGATATACCCGTCTCTCCAACCTCTCCACTGTCTTGCGATCTCCCAGTCAATCTTTCTGTCCGCATCCTCTCCCTCAACGGCCACTTCATCGAACTCGTCGGAGCGGAGTAGAGTATCGATCCTCGCGTGTGCATCCTTGACATGGCTACAAAGGAGATCAAATGTGTCGTTTGAATTCCATTCGCTGCTTCCAGTGACGCTTGCGTCAGAGCGGATACTTTGCGTCAAGAGTTGGATTAAGTTGATCGTCTCCCCCTCCATCTCTTCCTTATGGAAGGAAAGTAGATCGTTCATAATCTCCTGTCGGATTCAGGTGAGCATAATATCTCAATCGGAGTCGAGAAACGCACGATTGTGAAGTTGATGTCAGGGACAGCTGTGATGTATCGCGTCAAAGGCAATTCTTGTGTCCTGTGTGCCTTAAATATTGCTGCAGCATAAGCTTCGCCGATCGCTGTCTTCTGCCGAAGAAAATACGGACTACATGAATAAGTGAGTGCCTGCGTAGTCAGATAGGCTAGAGTGTATACTTACAAGTTGACTGCCTCTTTATCGATCTTCATGGCGCTCAATTGGCCGTCGATCTTGCAGCCCTGGTGCTGACCCTCCGCTAGACGTTGGTACCCAGCATCGAAGCGACTAGCGCGTAGCTGCTCGTCGATTGTGACCATCCTCTTTTCCAACGATGATGCATCTACAAATGCTATCCACGGCGCAACGCCCATGCCTCTCAAGACAGGGTCTGCGCCGTAGAAGGCTGATAGCTCGCGGAGACACTCCTCATAAAGAGGGAGTATGGTGTTGGCCGGCTGGGGTTTCCCGACGTACATGTTGTGGGAAAACATTGTGATGTCCTTGTACATCTCCTCGTCCCCGAGGGAGTCGTCGATGGCTATGGCTAGCACCGACAACTTGCTCATAATGAGCTTCATCTCCCTGCTTGCGTACGGGTAGGAACGGACGATGACCTGGGAGCCCTGGTCCTCCAGCGCGGCGAGCTTCTTCTCGTTCCAAGGCAATACTGGCTGGACAACATTGACCATCCACTCGTGCATGATCCTGTCGAATTCTTCATCCGGAGGCGGCGACGGCTCGTAGCGGTAGCCGATTTCACGGAGCAGCTGCTGAAGGCGAGTGACGTAGTGGATGGAATGGCCACTGTCTCGGATATCAGTTGAGTACTCGTATGTGGACGACACCTTCGACGTCGGTACAGCTGCCCTAGAGATCTCGACGTTGTGTGAGCTGCCCATGTTGTTACGGTCTATTAGAGCGGAGAGGTATGTGTCCTGTGGGCAGATATTCGACTGGCGACGTTATTCTCTGAGCTCATCGGGCCTTGTTTTATAGCTTACAGGATCCTGAAGTTTGGCGAGTATTTTTTCTCCAGTTAGTTTGAGTGGTGATTCCGAGAAGGTGGAGATTACTGGTCTCCGGCCTTGAAGCATCAATGACGTGAGGGATACCCTGCCTCGTCTTTGACACAACCCTCCTATTGATTGGCTTGGAGTGAGCTATATTACATGCAAGTTTCGGTATTCCCTGCTGTGTAGCGAAGGATACCTTGCGGGCCGTTGCAGATTATCGGAGTGATTTCGGACAAGTACTCCGATTCCTTCAATTCCTCCAGACTCGTGATTGGCTGGAGTCCGTTCCAAAATGACAAGTTTGTTTTCAAGTGCGTACTGGTTCTATCAGAAGCACCTCAATGACCTGCCGTCACTCAACAGCCTGCGTAGTTTCTTTTGGCTATGGTATTGCTCGATCCTTGCAAGCATGCCGAGAACCAGGCTCTGGCTCGCATCTGGGAATGAGTGTTCTCAAATTTTCTTCGTTGTGTGCAGAGGTATTCCCCAGCATTTCGCCGCATGTGGAACGTGGGGATGGAAACGTTACTACTGGATGTGGATTTAACCACGAGTCTCCGACCTTTGACGACCGAGAATACATACAGTACTATCGTCATATACGCCCTCAGCTAGCCCTCGTCCGTTGTTGACGGCCAGCCGTGATACGACTACCTCGGACCACGGCGGCCTAACGGAAGCTATTATGAATTGCAGCGCTTCAGTGCTCGGCGTCCGTCTACTGTCGGTAAGCAAGACGCTCCGGAAGTCAACTCATCCCACTCATCGACAAGAAGCGGTTATTAGGGGACGATATCATGGTATGCACGCTTTGCAGCTCCTGCTTTCACAACCCATCGGATGCCCAGATCTGAGCATTGCAATTCTAGCCGCGCTAATATCGGATCCAATAGCATGCCCCGTGCTCCAAGATTGATAATGAACGTATTCCGCGGCCATAGGCTGCAGCCAGTTTATTTTTGAGCGGTCTATACCAGACTCCGCGTTCATACCGGGAAGCCGGCGGTGCAGGCATTAACAAGTTCAGTGAAGCTGTGCTAAAACGTCTTCCGCAATTGAATATTGAACACCGGTCCGATAGGTGTGTCCTGTATTCGAGAACCGCTTCAGCAGACTACGCAAGAAGTCCGGGCTGCTCACTACTCGCAGAGTACGTACAGCAACGACGAAAAGGTACAGAACTCCAAGATCCCGTGCGCGCAGCTCGCGACTCAGGGGATACCGACTCACGCCATATCACCGCTACGTCCCACCCCGACTGAATGGCCTCGTGCTCAAGAGCATCGGGCATCGGTGATGCAAGCAGGTTAGGACGGTTATTCTCAGGTATACCAGGGCCGGCAGGTATGTCCAGGAAATCCGCAACTTCTCTATGTTGTGTCGTTATCTGTAGTGTCCTGGTGTACTTCTGCAGGCACAGCAAAGCGTCCGTCTGCCCTGGTGGAATCATAGTGTCAGAGTGCTGACAGCGTGGAGCCTACGACATACCCTGCCCTAATAATTCCGCCGTACATCACCAGGTTCCTTGCACCAAAGGTGCGCAGAACGACATGAAAGATGTTCCTAAATTATGTGAGCGGAGGTTTGTCTTGCATCACCCACAGATCTGGATACCTGCAACAGCAAGCTATTTCAGTGCGTTGGTATCGATGGACGCAATTGTTTTGCTGTACCTCCTGAACAAACCTGATGACCATGTCAGGGAAGTAGCGCGCTCCAGGAGTTGTAATGAACAGATGTTCCATACTGTCCGGCGCACTCGTTCGAATTTTTCCATTGATAATGGCATGCCAGGGTCCACTTGTCAATGTTCATTTTTCCTCGCCAGTTGCTCTTGTGATGTAGCCTGTCGCCTGAACGAAACCGCCGACGCCTGGCCTACGGGTGGATCAGAAATTTTCAGCGAACCAGCGTCCTGGGATATGGCTTGTCAGATAACGTACGGTGAATGTACCGAGGAACCCAACACATCGTGCACTTCAGGCTGAAAATTCTGCAGCTGCGCCAGGGCGGACATACCACCATGACAAAAGTAGAGACAGGGACCCTTGCTGACAATTGTCAGGCAGGCTAGAACGTATTATTATGGCCTTGGCCAGTCATTGTCAGTACTTTATCGATTCAATTGACGTACTCAAATGGCCCCGGCAGTCTTAAAGCTGCTCTCCCTCGGACGGTGAGCTGAAACTGGAAATGAGGCTATGCGCTGTTTCGAGCAGGAAGCTGGACCTCGCATGAATGGGAGACATGTCGTGAAGGCCCAATGGTTCCAATGCCCGTTCCTTCGGATTCTAAGCTGAACTACATGGCGCAGCATCTGGTGAAGACATGTAGAGAGTCGAAGTTCAAGAGTAAGCCTCCTCATCGTGACTGATGATATCTGCGGTTGAGATACGTTAAAGCCGGGGATTTGAGGCAACCAGACATAGACTCACTCCCAGCGAGAAGTGCAAAGTCAGTCCGAGGCTAGAGAAATATGCCAAGGTGAAGGGGAGCCGCTCCTTCGATCTGAAGTGTTTTACGTGGTTCCAGGGACCTATGAGCACTGAGAAGCTGATCCTCGCGTAGCCTCAGCGACTTCACATGGGATACATCAGAGGCGCTGGCCTACCCAACCATGACGAGCAAGCTTCCTAAGCTGGAAGATTCTTAGATATCTGCACTTCTGATGTGGAGATGATGCATCGCACCTGAACGCGAGAGCAAACGGACCGCTTCGCCCAGCAGACACGCCCCGAATCCCAGTAACCTGTACTTCCATCAATTACCCGCTCCATCCTTCCTTCACAGCTCAATACACGCACCTCTCCCATCTGGATAACGCGAAATATGCCTCCTCATTCGACCGCTCACTCGAGCGCAGCGGGACGTAGCCGCCGCCTATCGCGTTGTAGAAGCTGCTGAACGGGTTCGCAGAGGGCGCACGCTGTGTTTGGGAGTCATCAGTGCTTCCCCCTGCCCAGCGAAATTGCGAGAGGTTGGCGCGGAAGTTCTGTACAGTGGAAGAGTGGAAGGAGGAGCCGTTCAGCTGTGCGAATTCGAAGGACGACTCGCGAGTCGCTACGTAGGGGTGAGTCACGTGGGAGAAGGGGCCTCGTGAGGGGCACAGCCACGCACTCCCCTTGTTCCTCGCTCGTTTACGACTTGACGGCGGCTGACTGCAGCATGAAGGCGCACAATGCAGTCGGTCAGCCGCCAGCCGTGCTGGCTGACAGCTCTAGCTGCCCGTATAAAATGCTAGCTGCTACCTCTTCGGGCTTTCTTCTTCCTGGCCAGTACCACATCGACTTTTGATATCGACAAGTACTACCAGTCCTTGAAGCTTTAAATCGCCATGGCTGACGGCATTGATCCGGCCTTATGGCTTCTGTTCATCTTCATTGCTGGTGTCTTTGGTCTTGGCTTCTGCACGGTACTCTACTACCGCGGATTAGTTCCTCTCATGGGCGTCATCGCCCTGGTCCGCGCGGTCTTCAGCAGGGCTTCTTCCCTCGACACCGTTGATTTTCTTCCTCAGGCTAGTGGCAATGTAAGTCATGTTTACCTCTTGCGCTGCACTCATCGGCTGACCCATATGATACACAAGAATATTGGTTTCGGCGTTTTCCGTGTGTGGAGGAAGTACTGGGCTGGCTGTAAAGAGTGGGTCATAGAGAAGGTACGTCCAATGCATCCTCTTGTCCTACTCGTTAGTTGACACTCTGCGACACAGCGCATTGACCTGGTGGATGCCGTGGTCGAGGTCAAGCTCTCGATCCTCAGCGTGCTCAAGGCTCGGTCTTCCCTCGCCGCTTCGCCTTCTGCTAGAGGTCTCCCTCTTCCCGCATGCACCCCTCCCAATGTGCAAAAGTCCAAGCCTACGACGTCTTCTGCCTCAAAGCTTGCTGGTCTTAAGTTATGGCTCAGCCGCTCACCGGTAGTCGCTACGGACAACAGCGTTGAGAAACTGTCAGCCAGCCCAGCACCTGCGGGCTCTGCTCCTGCTCGCCTTGCTTTCTGGCGCAAGCCACCTCTGGTTAAAGCTGGTCTCCGCCCGTTGACACTCCTGGCTGGGTCGCCCATCACCGGTCGCTCAGCAAAGCGAGCCACCTGGTCACCTGTCCACGCACCCTGCAGGATCATTGGGGGATGACGGTATTCTCTGCAGACCCCTAGGGAGATCAAACCGGTGGACTGGGTGCAGGAAATGGGAATGAAGAAGAACAAGCGAAAGTCTGGCGTCACGTTCTATCGTCGCGACTGTGACTGCGGTATCCCCACTCCGCCGATGTCGCCTGATTTTGCTGGGCCAAGCCATGTTCTGTTTTCCGCCGATGACGAAGATACTCCCACCTCCGGGACTGTGGACCCCGCCCACCCCACCGCTAGCGATGACAAAGCGATCTCCGAGTCTGCCAACGTTGACAACCACCAGGACAATGCCACCTCTGCATCTCCCAGCGGCGACAGCATCGAGCCGGAGACGATCACTGACTCTCCCAGCGGCGACAACACGGACCTCATCTCTCTATACACCGATACGGACAGTGCCTCGGTGTACTCGGAGCAGACCATCTCCAGCGAGGAACAGACGATTTGCGACTCTCCCAGCGGTGACAACAGCGCACTCATCTCTCTCTACGCCAACCTTCCGAGCGACGATGAAGACCTGAAGATGACGTCTGTCCCTGGCATTATTGTCACCTCGCCTACGCAGGATGCTCTGCCTACTCCTCCTGCAAGTCCCATCCTCGAGGTCGCGATGCATGAGAGCAAGCTGGTTAACGAGTACCTCCCTGTGCCTCAACTTGGCAAGCCCCAGTCTCTTCCGGTTATCGTTAAGGACAAGGAGCCTATGGTCATTCCTGTAGTCGATGGGCGATGGAGCATCCCCACTGACGAGCGCAAGCCTAAGCCTGTTCCAGTCCTGTTCAAGAAGGGGGAGATGCCGGTCCTTCCTACTATCTTTGAAGAAGATGAGGAGGAGGAGCTTCCTATCGTTCCCATTGTCAACCCTGAGGATCCCCCTATCGCTCTTATCGTTAAAGCTGAGAAGCCTGCTGCTGTTCCCGCCCTCATCCCGGAGAAACCTGTCCAAGCTCCCGCCATCACCGCCGACGAGTCTATCCCTGCTCGTATTATTATCTCAGAGGAACCCGTCCGTGTTATCAAGGACGACGCGAAAGACGCGAAGCAGACCAAGCGCGCCCGCCGTCAACAGACTCTCCACAACAAGCCTGCCTCCTTCACGCTGTCCGGTAACCCTCCATCGTCGCCCAAGCGCAAGACGCCCGCTACTCCTCGTCCCAACAAGCTAGTAGTCGAACAGTCTCGCATGGAAATGACCGCTTCCGCTGTGAACCGCAAGAACACGAATGCTACTCCTGGGTCGTCGTCTTCACAGGCTGTCACTCGGCAGGCTCTCGCTGCTAGGCGACACGGCATTGTGGGCGGTACTCCGGTCAGGGCGAAGACGATGTCTGGAAAGGAGAATGTGTCCGGCTGGCGCTGACGTTTCGCGAAGAACGATAGAAGAAAACACAAAACACAAAAATATCAGAAAAGCAACAAAACCCCCAAAAAGAACAAAAGAACAAAATCTCATATCAAGTGTCTCAAGTTTCGGTATTTCTGGGTGCTCGGCGCGTATTCCCCTTCAGCTTCATCGCGCGTCGCAGCTTTCCTTTGGAATCACTCTTCACCTTCACCTTGACTATTTCCTTCCGAGTCGACGCACATTCCTCTTCAGCGTGCGTTGCACTTCTTATTTCTTGGAATTCTTGGAGGTAGCGGTGGAGTCACTGCCTATGCTCATTTCGACGGTCGTCTAGCCGCCTATGCGCGGTCTACTCATCCGCGATGCTCCCACCTTACCTTCCCAGTCTCATTCCCAGTCTCCCCTATCCTTGACATCTATGCAACGACCGCCTCTCCACGACGTTGAAGCAAGGAACAGCACCCACCCCACTGCATCCCTCGAGAGTCGCATATGAAGCCACTCGTCCTCATCACTCATGCGAGCTCGCCTCCTTCCATGCCCAGTAATCCATCCACGGGCAGCCAGGGTGACGCTAGCAGGGACACGACGAGGGTCTGATCAACCTTCGCGTGTCGAGGTGGGGACTTGATCACCCCCACCTCCCTAGCCTGCGTCGCGGCACCCCGCCATAGGCTGTCTATGGACCCGAGGAGCTGATGACTGCGGGTGCTCGAGGGGAGACGTCCCCGAGAGCTTCCAGTCTGCTTCAAATGGCGTACCTCGTTGTCGGCATGGCCAGGGCTCCGCGTCGGCTGCTCGGGCTGGCACTGCCTTGCCGCCCTAGAGCATGCGCTAGCACTCCTCGGATGCGTTGGTCGTCGAGCTTGAGGCAGAGCTGTTCGGAGCATAGGAACGCTCTGGTGTCAAGGGTCAATCTCGGGAAGCCCCCGCGTCCTATGGGCTGAGCAGTTTGCCGATGTGGGGACTCTTGGAGGAAGTGGTGGTTGACCGGATTTATTGTAGTGTGCGGACTCAGTATTATTTCTTGGAATCTTGAATGACAATCGTATATTAACGACTCTCGTGCGCTGAATGAGTAGTATAACGTCGCGGTGGAGTATTTCTGATTGCGTGCTGAATTCCGATCGGCATGTTCGCAACAAAGGGGTCCTTTCCTTCCAGTACTTGCGATCGGGTATGGAATTGATTAAATCGGCCTAGGATTAGTCGAAGAAACTATCGTCGAAGTTCGTAGCTACCTCTCTGAGTAGGCCTTTCCATCAGCATTGTATCCTGCAGAAAAAAGGGGAATTCTGAAGGGCCGTCACTATCAAGTGTAGGACGTCATTGACGTTCGTATCCTGAGCGTTGAATCTTCCAACTCTTTACTCGGTAGACCTACAGATAAAGAAGTTCGCCCCGACTAATTTCAGACCATACTTCTTCGCGAAATCCAGGGCATTCCAGCTCCGCCTTTCCTCCAAAGCTGCGCCATATTCAACGGCACCTTCAGGTATCGCTAGAGGTGCCGAAGGGGGTTCTTGGAATAATAGAAATACTATCAGGTGTAGGTGAGCTCACATATTTATCTCGATATTTTCCCAGTTGCTCACCATAACGGTGTTCCCCAGTGCCTGGTGGAGGACCGGGAGGCCTGTAGGGCGTAGTGGCTGATTTGGACTTGAGAGCCAGCAAATCAACAGACTGAAGGCTCGCTACCGGTGGTGACCTCAGACCTGTTATCTGTGCAATGCATCCCGCAATTGAGCTTCGCCAGATTAGACTCTGCATGACCCACCACCCAATGTCTGAAGCATTTGAACTTGGGATCAGCTCTGCCGGGTGCGTCGGGATCGAGCATTACTACAGTGTATGCCAACTCTTCTCCGCCTGCGCTATCTGCTTGCTCAGCAGGAACGTTCATCGGAGCGAAGTTTATCGATGGTTCATCCAGGGCGTCCTCTCTGGTTAACTCGTTCCCTAAGACGGCTTCCTTTCCGTTTGGCCAGACGACCGAGAACAACATCGATGGGTAGAATTCCTCAGGCAGGACATCAGGAATAATTGACTCGCGTTTGAGTGCGGTCACGACGGTCGAGAGTGGGTCCAACAGTGGCATTGTTCTGATGTCGTTCACTTCTATGGATTATGCATTTTATAGGGTGGATTCAAAGCCAATCACAGGTCCGACCAGCCCCACACTAGTGTTGCCAGGAGTCGAATCAAATCGAACCGAGTTGGTAACTCGGACAACACTTGTTACATCGAGGCGAGTCCTCGAGGGAACTCGCGTGCCCCCGTCAATATCGGGCCTCACAAAACAGCCAATCAGGTATAGAGGAAATCCGCCTGGAGATCAATATAGATGATAATGCTGAAACGCCAAGTGAGCGACGACCTATCAGATCATCTGGGTAAAAATGAGGGACTCGAATGGTAATTAACTCGCTTCGGCTCGATACACCGAGCAGCAACGAGTTTACGAACTCGGTCATCGAGGTAGAGTTTACCTCGAGGCCCACTCGCCTCGACGGCAACACTACCCCACACGAGACAACGCCATCGCCGCGCTGCAGGGAGGAACTCCGACGTTTCGACTTCTGTGGCGAATTATTTGACTATAACTAGTCTGCAATGCCTGACTAGATCCAACGGAAGGCTCCTTATACGCATAGTAAGTCGTCGCGGACAGGCTCCGCGCGTCGTATATTATTATAGTACTTGAGCGCTCTCACCTAGTAAGCTGACGGGCAACTCTTACTACATTTATTCTGCGCTCTACGTGCAATGACGTATCTGTTGCACCAGATCACGTATGTGAGTCCTATAACCCAGTCACTTCTGATAGAGTCTGATGCGCCCTGCAGTGCCGCATCGGTCATCATCCTGCTGAGGCCTCGACAGGCCGTTTTAACTGATATACCAGGCTTCCTCCCAGGTTTGTCTTGCACACTACTCATGGTACGTCAAGCGGCCCCATGAGGTCGGAAGCTAGTACTTATTAAAGTCTGAGGGATATCAGAGATAATCATTTAGGTTTCTGCTGCTCTTCAACTGGAGCAAAGCGCCTCTTCATAGGAAGGACATTTACGGAGCAGTCGAGAATATCAAGTTGACGTTGCACCAGACTTGTCCCCATCAGTCAGATGCTTCGACGCCATCCTCCGCACGATCCCTTTTAAACTTCATCGCTGCAGCGTACCTTTCATCCAAATCATACTGAGCCACTCTCTCCTGCACCGCTCGAATGCTTCGTCGCAGAGCGTCCGCGACTTCCTCCCAGTTCTTCCTAACCAGGTTGCCTTCCCTTTTCACTATCTCTCCATTTATGATGACCCATTCAACGTCGGCAGCGGTCGCATGGAAGACGATCCCTTTGAACGGGTCGTGACAATGGGCTAAGTTGATCGACTCGGCATTGTAAAGCACGATATCTGCCAGCTTCCCCGCTTCGATCGAGCCGATGTCAGAGGAGCGACCGGCGACCTCGGCACCACCCAGTGTCGCAAGACGAAAGGCTGATGCGGCAGTGAGCGAGTTGTATCTGGCCGCTTGGTCGTCCTTGGCAAGTGCTTCGTGCATACGGCCTGCGTAGGCTTAAGTACGACGTCATCGCAATGTAAAAGTACAAGATACCTCGCTCCCATTGCAATGCGAAGCGCATCGCTGGAAACATTTCCGCGCTGGTGATTGAGGCTGAATCCTGATGATAGATTGTCAGTTCAGATGCTGCAACGGCACCAGGTGAAGAAAGGGTGCTCACGATCCCAAGGCCAGCCTTGACTCCTCGTCGCACAGCTTCATAGGCGACGGGGTTGCCATGCCCCATCCCGAGCTCATCTTCCTGCAAGGCAATTGTCGAAGCCTCGCGAATCACGATCACGTCAGACTAACCGGAGTGGACGCAATGCTCGCGCCAGCGTCCTTCAACAGCTTCCACTCATCCGGGTCGCACCTTTTATGCATCAATCCGCTCCCATGCGAGAATATGACGTCGTCTTTGAGCAAGCCTGCCTCCGACCACGCACGGACCTTCTTCGAGTAGGCAGGCGCTTGCGGCCCACCCACGTAGTGCGCAGTAATGGGCCTTACTCCGAGAGAGCGGACCAGAGACACGATTCGTGTGTCCTCTGCTGAATTGATGCCTTGCACGTCGTACGCCATGCCAAGGGTAACTCGGCCATCAGCGGTCAGGCGGCCTTTGTCCCTACTGGACAACCTGACAATCGTATCCATTTGCATCTTGGACACTTCTTCGTCGTCATCGAATTCAAGAGGGTCGATACTGGTCGGAAGCGACTACGGCCGAGATTTAGTTGCTCCGTATCGGGTTCAGGATATGAATAAGACTCGCCTGCCGAGCGATACAAAACATGGATCGCAATCCGGATTCATCTGTGGCTCTGATGGCTTGCTCGATGTGGTCGACCGAATTGGCACAGTGGAAGTGGTCGACAACTGTTGTAGTGCCACCGTGGATAGCTGCAGTTCCGAACGACCTGGAATCAGATCCGACATAGAGACAAGCAAGTGGAATTTACCTTGCAAACACCCCGCCAGTTGGCCCAAGTATACGTCCTCGGCTGTCACCAAGGCCGCTGTAGTCCAGCTAAGCTTGCAGAGACTGCTAGCATTGTAGCAACCTGTCGACAAGGGAGATGCCAACAAGTGCTTACTATTCAGACAGAGTCCAATCTTCTTGGTCGTTGACTACACTCATCCAGACATGCCTGACCATCGAAAGCGTATCAGCGACAACAGCGGAGTTGCCCCCAGTAGTCACCACGACATACCTATGTGTATCAACGAACCCAGGCGCGATCCACTTGTTGCTGCAATCAATCACAAAGTAATACTGAGGAAGCTTGAGAGAATTTGGCTCTGCAACATCGACGATACGGTCATCCTCTATGAGGACGTCGACTCGACGGGTGGCAGGGACGGAGAGAGGGTCGTCTCCTTTAGAGTACGTAGCCAGCAGGCCGTTGCGCAGAAGGATAGTCGAGCAAGTCTTGGGCGGCATCTCAGACGATCGTGACGGCTCTTCGAACCAGTGCTGCCGCTCTTATAACATGCTAGACCTGATCCGTCTAGACAAATAGAGCATCAAGAGGAGAGACGGGATTGGTATATCTCCGACGGGGACCAAAAGCATAGACTGTATAATTGTTCGGTCAAGCCACCGAAGACGTATATGGTGCTCACTATGCAGGAAAGGCATCAGTCCTTCCAAAGAACATCTGACCGTACTTACCATGACGCATTGGTCAGATACGGTTACTTGAAGGCAACCAAAGATCCGAAGAAAGGAACTTACTGGCAGCTCCGCTGGTCAATTAGGTTCATAAGGCAGACAGTACCATTCACCGACCTTGACAGTGGCAGTTGAGCCGCTTGTTATGAGTCTGCACAGGCAATATGAAGCGCCACAGCGTCATTCCGGTACCCTCGAGGACTTTGTAACACTTCATCACGAAGGTGAGAACATGGTCCTTATTGGCCGTCCAACCTCGGACACTGAATGGAAGGTCGGGCTGATTATGCAAACTTACTCCCTGAAAGCAGTCCAGGCGAGCATGTATTGAAAGAAGTAATGCAAACGCACCTGTGTCAGTAGTTTACACCATCATGACAGGCGAAGACTGCCAGCCAATCGAGCATCCCGCCGTCGGTCGTGATTTGACTCCAAGACATCACCCTTTATCACAGCGACCTCGCATTATAATCTACAAACCCCTGCAACAAACGCGCAATTCTCGGGGGAAACCTAAACGCCTGCAGCTTATCCCCAAACGTCCTCACAATCCTCGCAAGACCCTCTTTAAACGCTAAGACAAACACTCAGAACCAACCACCTCTGCGCACCCAGTAGCACTCACCATCATTAATCGGCCGCACCGCATCCTTCGCCAGCACGACCTCCGCCCTAATCTCCCGCTCCTCCGGCGTCAGCTTCTCCCCCTCCTCCTCGTTCGGAGCCTCACACTTCGCAGACAGCTCGCTCTGGTACTCTTCCACAGCAGCGTAAAACGCCATGAACGCCTCGAGTATCCGAGGGATATCGCGCTGCACCACGCCATAGCGGTCTTCTTCCAGCGACACACACGTCAAATGCGCTAGCACTGCGAAGAATGAGTCGAAGTAGGCGACGACATCTCTCTGCAGCTCACCTTGAATAATCAACACATCCAGCTCTCGGTTCGGCAAACACTCCTCCGCAGCCTTACCCAACCGATCCTTCTCCCACCACTCCTTGACAGTCTCCATAACAGCAGTCACCTGCGGCGGACAATGCTCCCTCACCGCACCCTCCACCTCCGCCTCCACTCTCTTCACCACCTGCACAGGATTATAATTCTCAATCCACCCGCCAACCTCCTTCACCTCCGCCACCACAACATCCGTACTCTCCTTTACAGAGGCAGGCGCCACCGCCGCAACAGAGCGAAAAAGCTCAGGCACGTGCGCAACACCAATCTCAGCAGTGCTCGCGACGGCCTGCGTAATCATGCCATCAGACGCCAAGGACTCGATGACCGAGCGCACGGGAGGTATAGGTGCTGCCTTGAATATCGGCTGCCGAATGAGCGGTGTCGCCGGCGTCGTATCCGGCTTTTTGGGTGGTACGGGTGCTGGGGCCGGGGCAGGTGCATCTAAGTAGGAACCGATTAACATTCGCAGATGGATGTGCTCATGAACGGAACCGACCTGGAGCCGGCGCACCTCGCCGGAGAAAATGCTGATAATCCTTCCCGAGCTGAACTAGAGAAGTCCGGCACAGCGTCGCCCACAAACTCGGATTATGCTTTTGATCAGCGAAAAGTGCTGCCCTTCGCGCGCTCGCCGCCTGAGAGTCCTCCCACACCAAATCGCGCAGCTCCATATACGCAAAGTACTGAAAATACGTCGAGGACGAACCGGTCCCCGAAATCAACGTCTCAATCGGATCCGCCGACGCCGGTGCGACTGATATCGGCTACAAGTCACAAGTTCAAGTTCAGAAACACGCGCAACTGTAATGTATCGAAATGAACTCGCCTCAGAGATACATGCTTCGAAAAGGCTCTCTGCCACTTCCCAGGTGGCAATGGTAGACACCCCCAACGCAAAACACCTCAACACAAGTCCGAGATGCCTCATAGGCAAAGAGAAGGTCCACGGGCCGCGCAGGAAATGCATCGCGAAGGGTTTGAACGCAAGCCGCAAAACCGGTATGCGTAAAATAATGGGCAGGACGAGGATCCGAGTTAGGCCAAACACAGCAGCAGATGTCGCGACGGAAAAGACAGTCAGGGCTGTCACGCTGAGCGCCAGCCTGGTCGGATCGAAACGTGACACTGGCAGTTCCTCATCCGCGCTCAACTATACCATAGAACCGAAAAGTCAAGCAGCGTACGTTTTGGAATAGCCGAGAACTCACGTATTGGCGGACAGCGGGCCACCGTATGACGAAACGATCGCGCATGATGTGGCGTAGCATGTACGCACTCGCGCAAGCAAGTTGAGAGAGCATTACGAAGATAAACCGGCCATTCAGATAGTATGGATGCTTCCTTTGCATCTCCCAATGAATATACGTGCGGGCGGAGCTAGAGCAACAACTCACCGAGACTTCACAAACGGCAATAAGCGTGGCCCTTCTCTGGGGTCTGCGCCCCCATCATAAACGTACGCGAGGATGATGTTCAAGACAGCAAGAGTAATCGAGGATGCGAGATAGGATATGAGAGCGACATACGTGCTCCGCCTGGCCAGCGCCGCTTTGAACGTCTTCGCAGGAGACACCGAAGCAGCCGGCGTCGCGGAAAGGTACACCTTCTTGAGAAGCGTGGCAGGTACCGCAGCAAGCACCCAGTACGCCACCGACAAAGCGATCGTCGATAGAGAAAGCAGACTCCACAGACTGAACCCCCCTCTGCTCCACGTATTCCAGAAAAACGCAGGCGCCCAGCAGCACGCAGCCGAGTATATGAACACGTTCCGCAATCGCTGGCTCAGGACGGATTTTAACGCGGGTTCGAACGTTTGTGACGCCGGTGGGATGCTCGAGGCTGCACGGGAGACCAGAGTCGATGGTTTTGCACGGATCGGGGTGCGGCTGGTGGAGGCGTTCATGGTCGCCAGTCTTCAGTGGTCAAAGCAAAGAAATGGTGGCAAGTGCTTTAGTCGTCTGCGGGGGTGGTGAATGCAGCGGGTAGGACGCCGTCGGTGGCAAAGGCAGATGTGTTCGACGTCGCGTCGACGCGCGCAGGTGCCACGTGACTCGTGCGACTCCAGCCACACTGGCAGGCGGAGTTTGAAGAATTTCTGGTCTTTGCCCAAGGTACAGCTTATATATATACAGACATGCAAAAGGGCTATCTCTCCTTCAAATGCTTCAAGAACAAGAACCGCAACCCGTGTTCCAACAAAGTACAAAGAGGGTGGGTCATGGATGTCGGTTCGCCATGGCTTCGTCTTGGAGTTAAATTCCACCCGAAAACCGGATGTCCTGCACTCGACATCTTCCTCATTATCCCGTTCAGTGGCTAATCCGTGGATCAGTTAATAGTCTACTCTCACCTGCTCACTCTGGCAAGAAACCCCGCAGGCCCTTTCCTATGGTCTAGTATACGTCCTTGCAATTATATACCCGAACACCCCCAGTCCAGAACGTGCACATCTCGCGTTTCTTTCCTCGGTCGGCACTTACATCGAGGATGGCCTCATTTTGGAACGACTATTCTTCAAGCTTCAAGCCTGGCCTGGTGCTTCTACTTCTATAACGACCCCATCGCGAGGCAAGACGCGCTGGACACAACAACCAGCGCATCTTATTCGGCCTCGCGAGATCCCCGCGTTCGTCTTGCCATGACCGAGGTACCCGGTATCACCAACATCGCAGCTCCTCCAATACCGGCAAGAAATAATACTCCAGTCGGGTCCGCGCTGATCGATACACTTCTGAACCGTCCACGCTGCGGTAAGTCACTAGTCAGATCTGGACGTTCAACTACCGAAGGCTCATCTTTATGCTATATAGTGGCACAAAATCGACCTCAGGGGAGACTTCAAGAGATGTACAGGCTGTCTCGTTGCCCTCGCTGCCAATGCTCCAACGACTACCTGAAAAGAAGACAACCACAAACGACGATTCGCAATCGAAACACCCTATAACGCGATGGTGAACATCCCTCTACTCCCGCCCAAGTACCGCTGACTCATTCTTCTCACCACACAAAAGGGTACGTTGGAACCGCTACACAAGCACGACGCCCGCCGGCAATTCCTGTACCGCCTCTTCGTGATGCAGCCAGACTTCCCTCTGCACCCGCTCACGATTAACATTGACTCCCGCGATCTCGGCAACCTGGTATAATGAAGCCAATGCATCTTTTCAGAAGGCGCTCTAGCCGGCTTGAACAACGCCCGCCAGAGCATCCGGGAATGCTGGTTTTGACTTTGGCCTTGCGAGCAGGAGATGTCTGACCCACTGCCGACGCTGGAGGAGAGGGAGTACCAGGATTGGAGGAAGCCGAGGCATATGCATGGTACTCAGCGATGAGATACGGTATATTTATCTCGGGGAAGATTACCGTCGATGTAGGTATCGCCACAGCTGACGTCATGCCAGAACTACACTCACCCTGCTCAGGTGTTCTCTCGACATACAAGCGCCATGTCGTCCTCCATCTTGACTTCTCTTCCTTCTCTCAAAGTCACCAAGCACTTCATCGCCAGACATGGTCTCGTACCTAATTCCTCAGCCACATCCAAGCCCATGTTAATCTACCACTCCGTCTTCTCGCCTTCAGCCACCAAATCCTCCATATCCGCTCACCTGTCCAAAACCAACGTGATCGAGCCTCACTGGACATACTCCATGTACCCGACCTCCCACTTCCACTCCACCACGCACGAGGTCCTGATCATCCTCCGAGGCTCAGCCCGACTGCTATTCGGCGGCGAAGCGAATCCAGAGAAAGTAGAGACAGACGTCTGCAAGGGTGACGCGATCGTGCTTCCGGCTGGAATGGCGCACAGGCTGGTGGAGGACAAGAGCGGGGACTTCCAAATGCTAGGGTGCTATCCGGTGGGGGCGGCGCGGTGGGACATGTGTTATGGAAAAGAAGGGGAGGGGGATGTGGAAGGGCGGATTAAGGATCTAAAGTGGTTCGAGAAGGATCCTCTTTACGGCTCGGAAGGGCCTGCACTGGAGGCCTGCTCGGGGATAACTGCATAGGGGCCGTACCGATCACGTCAGTCCATCAGAAGGTCATACTTGCAAGGGCATAGCACGGCGCTTACTTAGGGAGACCCGACCTCGCCGACTTTCTCTCACAATTAGCCTTTTAACGAGCGCTTAACGCGGTCCTGAACGCGAGAAATTGGCTTGGAATGATTCGGTAGAACGATCGGGGACGGACGTATACGCGAGGCCGAGGCCCAGACACCTGACACCCACATGCCGTCTGCCCTGGCTGGCGCTTGACTGCATCTAAAGATCTAAAGGCGCTTGGCCATCTCGCGAAAGGTCGAGCGACATAACAGAGACCATAAACGCAATATTAATGCCCAAACCATTTGCATTAGTGTTGGATTGCCGGTCGGTTGACCACATTCGTTGACCTCGACTCGCCGGCGGGTATGGAAGCCAAGTGCAGGGAACATCACGTCTTCCCCAGCGCCGACTAAGCGAGCGCTGCCGGACGAATCACAACCTCTGCTCATGCACTAGATTCCGATTGAGTGACCTGGGGAATCTAGGCATTACATGAGATGCGATCTGACGCACCATCGCGTCGGGTATAAGGCCAACGGACGGAACCCAGCCCTCCACACCGCCCGCCCGCCATGTCCTCCATCGCCAACGCCCTCTCCGACGTCAAAGTCGAAACCTACCACATCCCCCGCCACGGCCGCATCCCCAACTCCGACCCCACCTCCAAGCCCCTCATCTACTACCAGTCCCTCTTCAAACCGGGCGCCTCAAAGACGGCGATCAAGGACTACGTCAACTCGATAAAGGTCGTCGAGCCGCAGTGGACGTACACCATGTACCCGACGTCCCACTTCCACAGCACGTCCCACGAGGCGATCATGATCCTCACGGGGAGCGCGCTGCTGCTCTTCGGCGGGGAGGGCAACCCGGGCAAGGTCGAGCTGGAGGTGAAGGCGGGCGACGCGCTGCTCATCCCCGCAGGCGTGGCGCACAGGCAGCTGAAAGAGATCGGGCTGGAGGTCTTTGAGATGATGGGCGCGTACCCTATCAGAGCCGAGCACTGGGATATGTGCTATGGGCTGGAGGAGGAAGGGGACACGGAGGGGAGGATCAAGCGGTTGGATTGGTTCAAGGAGGATCCCTTCTTCGGGCAGGGTGGACCTGCGGCAAAAGTATGAGGAGGACGGTTATCGTGGTTTTATTCTGGGCTGAAGGAAAGGACTATGCTCACTCGCTATACCCCTCTCATCTATGATATCTCGCCGGTTGCATGTAGCATTAGGATGTATGATTATGTGTATGAATACCAGCAAGCTTGTTGTCGCCGTCGCAAAGTTATTCGGTGGTGTTACAGTACCGTCATACGGAACTAAACATTCGAACCCAAAGAAACTTAAGACCTTCAAAGCTTCAGCTTCATCTCCAGCGCACTAGCTCCACGTTCGCATATACCTCCGCCCCGTCGACGCGATCCAACAAAGTCAGAGTTATATGAAGGTGTGCCATGGGAGAACCGTTGCGGTAGACTATCCGCATATAGCGACTGAGACTTCAAAGATCCATAGCTTCATATGTATTCCAAGACAAGCCGGCCACACGTTGTCTGCTCTGCAAGGATCTAGAGCCCTGCTCAATTGCGGATTTGAAGGCCATACAGAGCGCGTGCTAGACGGAAGCAGGTTTCCAGTAACGAGCGCGTCCTGGTTCATAGCGTCCCTAAAATAATTCCTAACGCACCCAGAACACTAGCTTTGAATGGTATAGAATCAGTTTTACCACCGCGTGTACGCGCATACCTGACATTATTCCTGAAATGGTGGCTCTGTTTTGCTTCTTAGACTGCCTGGACCTGCTGGTCGACAGTCACGACTCCTGGATTTCAGTATCTCACCTTCATATCGCCCTTCTCTCAAGACTCCCCGCGCTGTGTGAGGTTCGAGGCGAACACACTGAACGGCCACAATCCGATTTCAGATTCAGACTCCGCGCGCTGGCCATGGCCTTGCGACCGCAGAGTAGTAGCAAGAGCTTGAGTTTCGAGACGTATTTATTCACCGCTTCTTGGGTGCTGAGTTAGTTATGATGTTCGATTGCTCGTGCTGCTTTCCCGACTCGTCGCGCCAGGGCAAATATTTGCTACACTAGAGATGGGAACCGATGATTAAACTGCAGACGTGCGGCGCTACATGAATTATCGAGAAAGACTAACAACAAGATAAATACGGAACTCATTATCCTCTTTTTTAGAGTCAGGCACTTCTCCACCAGAGAGTACCCCCTACTCAACCCCATCCGACAAAACACTCGCGAAACTCCCCCTCCTAGACCCCCTCTCCTCCTCCACCTCCTCCACCACCACTCGAAGCTCGGTACCCATAGCCGCGAACGCCTCGTACACAATCAGCGGCACAGACACAGACTCACTTCCACTGATATCGACAACCACGCTCTCCAGCTCCGACGTCAGCCGCATGCGGTCAAGTATACACTCGAGGACCGGGTGTACAAGCATGTTCCGACAATGCAGGTCCTTGAGTCTCGGGCATATTAATCCCGTTTCGGTTTGCCTCGTCTTGAGGACTTCGAGGACATCTCCGCATGATTTATGCAGGGTTAGAGACGATAGATGAGGAGTCGATGAGAAGAATTTTGCGAGGGACGCATAGCTCGCATGGATATGATGCAGCTGGATACCCCGAACCTCTCTCAGCACACGTCTGTTGGCTAGGTAATCCAGAAGAGAGTCGCAACAGACGGGATTTGGGGACCCTAGGGAAGCCGCCACGTCTTGCAAGAACAAGTCTTCGAGTTTCGGAAAGTGGAGGAACGTCAGGACTTTGACGGTATGGTCGATATCGACGAATCCAATCTCGAGCTTCTTCAGGCAGGGCAGGGACACGGGAACTCCTGAGGATGGAGCTCCGTGGCCCATATCCAGTCGAGTCCCCCAGCCTACGAGCGACAAGCTCTTCAGCGTCGGACATTCCCCCAGAATTCGTAGGAACTCGTGAAGGTGCGGTGACACTTCGTGCGCGTGGTACTTCAGTTCCAGGGTTTCCAGATTACGCAAACACGAGGACGCCCACTCGACGTGAACTCCGGATAGAGTGACATTCCGGAGCCTGGTGAGTCTCCCGCCAAAAAGGGGCACCGGCTCCTTCAAGTTGGCAGGGAGGAAAGCTTGGCCTTTGCTAACCAGATACTCGTTGCAGCGCAGAAGGGAAACGTCCGTCAGCATAGGCGCGGACGTTACGGAGGAGGTAAGGGTTAGGAAGGTGTGAATCGGAGCCCACGTATCCGTGAGCAGCGTCACCGACTTCCAGCGATACACTTCGGGAAGCAGGATATCGAGTATGTTTTTCATCTCCTCGGAGGCGAAACCGTTAATCTCCTCCTCCCAAGCCCAACACGGATCGCGAAAGTCGAGAAACAGCTCAACCGGCCGACTTTTAGAGCGCCTTAGGAACGTCATCGATCGCGACAGACTCGCGGTCGTCAATATTGAGCTTCCGAGCGCCAGGGTCGCCCATAGCTCCGCTGTGGACGTGCTCACGTGCCGCCAGAGGGAACACACATGCGAGAGCACGAGGGGGGAGAGCATACGTGCCATGGGATTGTCGTGGGCTTGAACGGAATGGGTGAAGATGAACGAAAGGATTTCCCAGGGAAGCGTGTTGATGTTCTGCGGTCTCCCTGCGTAAAGGCATGGGAGTGGCCCGACGGTGTTAGTGGAACCAGATGTGCACAGTGCACTTGAATTAAGGTCGGGCATTTGAAGCCGCTTGGCGTAACAACCTTGAGAGACTCGGTTAGATCTGATTTAAGGCCTTGAGAATTACAATATCACGCACATGGAGGTGACTTCGTGTAGGATACCCCAGTCGCGGATGGCTCTTGTTGCCGCATACTTAGGGTAGGGTACGTCTGAACATCGCAACCTTCTCTCAGTACTAATACCTGCCAGTAAACGGGTACCAATCCAATTATAGCCGTCTGTCTATCAGGTCAGATTGGGCTCTGATGTCCGACCTGGATTCAAGGGGCAGCCTCGACATTTCGCGGGAGCAAGACCAACTGGCAACACACGTGCCTGCCAGCCCGCTGATATGTGGTGACTTGGCGGATACGGGGCAGCCTGGTGTTTGTGAAACCCGTTGGATACAGGGGTCCATAAGATCCTACAAGACGCCGCCCCCTGCACGAGGCTCGGTAGGCGATCTCGGCGGGGGAACGTGCTTGACCTCCGTGTGGTGCTAACGAAGTGATACTATCTGAGACATACCACTACAAGATACGGGTGCCCCCAGAAGACAAGAAATTGCATGAATTAGCGACTAGGATATCTCGTGCGTCAAACTTCTCACCTGGTAGAAATCGTGTTCCACCATTGATAGCATGACCCACTCTTGATCGCAGATGCTTGGTCGCTGCATTCATCGTACTAAATGCATCGACGGTTCCAAAATTTCGGATAGCTTGCTCAGATTGCTCGCTTCCGAACCGGTGGTATACTCGAGAAGCGCCTATCCACAAGCTGTTCCTATCTCGAATGGCGTCTTAACACGAGGAATCTGAAACGAGGATACTTCCCCTTCCTACCCCGCGTATGGCCAGACCGACCGAGTACTAGTGAGTGACACAGCGTAAGGTCGTCCGGGATTTTCTGCGCCGTATGGTAATGGTGGGATCCCGTATGTTGCCATGTCGTGATCCTTGCAAGTAACAACTGAACAGAGCGCGCTCCCAGTGATCATACAAGTCCAAGTTGTCCCAGTGTTGCACGGAACTTGCCTCGCTACAGGAGTAACTGTAGGTACTGTAGGTGACCGGTGACCCCTTGAAGATTTGCAGAACGCTATCAACAGCAGAACAGGGTGCTATCGCTGGGACCAGATCAAGCAGTGGATTCCGAAGCTTGTAGAGGTCGGCATTGACTTGGTCAACCAAGGTACATGGCCGGCAGGAAAAGCGAAAAAACTCCCTGGCGGGGAGTCGAACCCCGCTCTCCCGCGTGACAGGCGGATGTACTATCCGATATACTACCAGAGATACAAATAACGTCAAATATAAAACATTATATTGTTTAGGCAATGTATAGGTGTCCCTCATATCCCCTGAGAGTCACTGTACTCGTCGCCGCCTCCAGATCCGAGTCCGGGTAATTTCCTAGTACGAAGGCCGCACCTACCAAATGCGCCACTTCACTCAAAGAAAACTGCACTGGCGCGTGGTGAAAATTCAGAAGCACCAGGGCAGTGGACTTTCCCAGAGCCCGAGTATAGGCGAATACCTGCTCGTGCTCTGAAGACAGAAGAGTAAAATCCCCGTATATCTGATTGCGATAAGTCGGTGAGCAATAGTTTGAATAAGAGAGATACTTACCAGCACTGCGTATCTCTTGCGCATTTCTATCGCACGCTTCCAGAAATTCCACACGCTTGTTTCGCTCGCCACCTGCGCCGCGACGTTCCATTCTGGATAATCATCATTAATGCGCATCCAAGGCGTGCCGGAAGTGAATCCAGCGTGTGACGAATCGTTCCACTAGTGATGGAGACAGCCAGCCGTCAATGACAAGTTGTTTCTTTAGTGCCCGTGAATCCGAACCTGCATAGGCATCCGAGCGTGATCACGAGCTTTGCGCCTGATACCGTCCATTACATCCGACATATCCGGATCTGAGCCAGGGGACTCCCTGCGACGTCTCTCCAGTACGCTGTGTGCACAGCCTGATAAACCAGGGATCATACTACAAGAGGAGTGTACGTACCTATTCCAGAAATTGAGCGTGGCAACGTCCTTGTACTCTTCGAGAGGCCAGGTCGGTGGTGCGTTCTTCGTTCCGATCTCCTGCCCCTGATAAACATAAAGCGTCCCACTCTGCGTGACCTCAAGCAGGGCCAACAATTTAGCGGACAAGGATCGCCACTCTGGAGTGTCATTTCCGAACCGCGAAACTGAGCGCGAGTGGTCATGATTCTCGATGAAGACGCTATATACACCAGTCCATCAGCTTTGTTTCGACTCAGAGGAAGGCCCACTCACGCATTCCAAAACCCAGCATCCCGTTCGAAGGTCTGCCATCTCGTGATAACATCTTTCAAGTCTTTCAATTTCCAGTCTCTCGGAATCAAGGGCACGTCGGTGCCGTAAGGATCGATGTACGAGTCTATACTCATCAGCTCGAATTGAAAGACCATGTTTAGTTCGCGTCGGGAGGGGAGCACGTATGGAAGAAGGTCTTGAGCGTTCTGCGTGAACGGAGTTTCTCCGACCGTGATGAGATCGTGGCCTACAAATGATTCGGGCGTGATTTCCAAACACGACGTGATGCTGGGTGCTTACGTGAAAGAACGCGATCATTCATTTCTCTAATATACTGGTGCACCCGCGGACTGAAATTGTATAAGTATGAGTAGCGAGGAGTAAGACGTGAGACGGACCCGTTGGCGAAGAAGGCACTAGCGGGTTGATACTTTTCCTCCGGATCCACGATCGGGGCTTCCGGTAGACCGTCAACCTTGCTGATAATGTTGATAACATCCATCTTGGGGAATATGAGCACCCAAGCAACCCAGCTGCTACAAAGTTGCTTACTCGGAACCCGTCGCAGCCCCTATCGACCCACCACTCCATCATCTCAAACACCGCATCCCGAACAGCCGAGTTTTCCCAGTTCAAGTCTGGCTGTTTCGTAACATATAGGTGCAAATAGTATTCGCCCGTCTTCTCATCGTAGTCCCATGCGGACCCTGCGCGAAGAGTCAGCTAGAAGCGGTATGGGGAGTGAGATTCGTGCTTACCTTGAAAGACGGATTTCCAGTTGTTTGGGGGTTGACGGTTACCCTGCGCGTCGTATTTGGGTGGGCGCCAGATGTACCAGTCGCGCTTCGGGTTGCGGGATGGATCCTTGTCTGATCGCGATTGTATGAACCATTCGTGCTATACCATTGCAATTGTCAAACTGGCGCCCTGATGCGGTAGGAGCAAAGCCTACCTCATCTGACGTATGATTGACGACCAAGTCCATCCTGTTTCTTTGTCAGCAATGCCTCTCGTAACATGCATATCTTCCGGATTGGCTCACATCAGCTTCATGCCTCGTTCATGCACAGCAGCGATCAATCGATCCCAGTCCTCCAACGTCCCATACCTCGGATCGATACCACGATAGTCCGCACTACCTCACCTCAGCCTCGCCACATCCATCCATCCAGCAACAGCAAAAAGGACACGCACATGTCATATCCCATATCAGCCAACGGCGATCGATAGATGGGCGACAGCCAAAGCACGTCCACGCCGAGATCCTTTAGGTAGTCGAGCTTGGCAAGGATGCCATTGAGGTCCCCAAAGCCATCGCCGTTCGAGTCGAAGAATGAGATGGGGTAGATCTGGTATACTACTGCCTCTTTCCACCAGGCGCGCGGGGCAGGCGGATCTGCTGAGGTGGGCATCTCGTTGCGGTGCAGGTGTCAAGTTAACAGATGAACGTGCAGATATACTCATGAGAGATATGAAATCGATCTGGAACATGAGGCAGAAGCATGTTGGTACGCGGGGCCGAAGAAGATAGAAGTGCGAGATGGGCATGATAGAATAATGCAGATGTAGCCGAGCTCCACAGGTTATGTAGTTGGCAAAAGATACAGTAAGAAAATACGTAGCGGAGGGCCACCATGTTCCAAGACGGTCCCTCCTGGATGGGATAGGGAAGTGCGTTATTACCACGAGCCCACATATGCAAGCCTGTGGTGGATGCATCAACCTACTGGCGTTTCGAGACGCTCCTACTCCTGCAACAGTGCCGCCATCATTGCTCGACATTCCAAGCTAGATAGTTCCGTGTCATACAAAGTGCTTGCCTAGACCCATGTACGATTGTCCAGACTCGAATAGAGGGCACAGTTCATCATCTTCGTAGAACCTGACAAGCCCTTTCCTATCGGAAGTGCAGGGTTGGCTGACTACCTAGCCTTGCACTTCGGATTGGAAGAGACCTAGGTTGACAGACATAGCGCGAGCCCAGAATGTCTTGCTGACTTCGCTGGATTGACGACGTCGAGGAAGAGCGACAGCACAGACCTAAGAATAGCCATCAGATGCGAATTTGGGATAACAGCCTTGTGAGGGAGGTGTCGGGCATCGGGCCGTATGCCATGTACTGAAGCAGTAGGAAACAGTAGCAGAGGCACCAAATGACAGGCTGTTCCTTGACTGAATGACGGAAGCGTGCGCTGCCGGCACTACTCCCTCTTGAATGTGGCAGCTGCTCATCAAGGGGTTTCCTGAAGCAGGAGAAGAGCGACAAGATGACTTTCGCGGGGCAGTTCGGGAGGAGCAGCGACTAGACCTCTCCAGAGCGGAGCACTATTTTCGGGTAAGTCTATCAGGGACGTTCGGATAGAATGCAGGAATAGCCAAGGACGGATCTCGGTGAGATATTGCGTACATTAGCTTGGGATATTCGTTGGATCCGTATCAACCCGTGCGCGAGTTGTCAAGCCCGCAGGAAGGTAGAGGACTGACCGGAACATTATGGACGGTTGGCAGGTAAGCTCCCGAGAGAAGGAAAAGGGTGGAGATACCGATAAGAATAGCTTGAATGGGCATCGATTTAGCTGAAGGATCCGGAAGCATTCCTGCGCCAGGTTTGACGTGTTCGCCACGGAGCGCGTCAACGTGACACTACCGCAGTACTGAGGTCCTGGGTTTGAAAGCCTCTGGTGACCTCGGAGAGCGTATGTCAATAACGGAGCTTAGCCTTGTCCTGTTGAGAGATGGTCCTTCGAAAAGTCATGAGTTCTCTTTAATGAACATGAAAGATGGTTGAACGAAACGTACTCGCCGCATTCTCTAGAGATCAGCGCGAACCCAGCCAATATGAGGGTACTTGTAGTGTAATATATCAAAGTTCGGGAGCGTGTCTGGCCAACCTGAGAATATTAACCCAGATCACACGAGCATGCCTGGTACAGCCACAGTGGTCAGGAAATAGAGCGCACCGGTCTACATATAAGGGCGAAAGTCTTGACAAAGAATACAATAGCATTCTCTCAGAAGAGACACTGTCATATCCTTGGTATTCTGCTGCGATTGTATTCGGGCTCACTGCCTCCTTGCGAATAACTCGCCTTTTACGCGCCGTTGCCACACAGCAACCGCACGTGGCACGCCCTCGACACTTTTAATCCCGCCACTTCTTCCCGCCTCCGAGACAACCGCCCCACCCACCCCTCACAAACCCGTCTATTCGCTTTTCAGTCAAATATACAATTTTGATATTATCCAAGATGACTGTCGTACAGCACGCCATGCCAGCCACCGCGATGCCCTCCGCCGTTCTCCAAACCAGCCCAGTGCCCACCGCTAGGTACGCCTCCGCCAGGCCCCGCCTGAACGAGGTGCTCAAACGCCCGATACCCAACTCCTACTGGGCCACGCCGCTCCTGCTCGCCTGCGAATACCCATGGGAGCCGTCCGCGCAGCAGCCAAAACTGGACTTTTTGCTCCGAGCGGGCGTCCGCACGTTCATCGACCTGACCGAGTGCGGCGAGCTCAAGTCCTACGAGCGCGCTCTCACTGAAAGGGCCCGCAAGCTTGGGATCGACGTCGACGCCATTGAATACCACCGGTTCCCGATCCACGACCGCTCCCTGCCCGAGTCCGTGGATTACATGGGCAAGATCCTCGACGTCCTGCGGGACAACGAGAGTCGCCGGAGAATCAGCGCTGTGCATTGCAGAGGAGGCATCGGGCGGACGGGAATGGTCATCGGCTGCTGGCTGACTGAATGCGGGGTGGCTAGTTCGGGCGAGGATGCACTCCGAATGATTGCAGAGGAGTGGAAGACGGTGGAGAAGTGCAAGCGGTTCCCCTGCAGCCCGGAAACGGGACCTCAATTCGAATTCGTGCGGTCTTTCAAGAGACGAATGGTCATCTCGCCAAGTCGGGCATAGGAGCCGTTGACTCACGTTGTGAGTGTCTTAATACCGGTCGATTGTCCTCGATTCCCATCACTAATCTGCTACTCGTAGTATCCTCTCTCATGGGACCGTCGTACCCTAGGGCTCTACATTTATTGTGCACATGTATTATCGGACACTTTCCCCCTGCATATTGACTGGTTCAACAGCATCATCACTTATACCTTCCCTAGTTGATATCATACAGTCCCGTCGGCTCAGCACTAGACTTGTAGCACCAGCATTCACCTGCTCTTTTGCCCTCTGTTATGACATCACGCTGCTTTCTTGTAATGAAATTATGGGGATTTACGATTATATTCAGGCCGCGAAGGAATGTGCTCCCTCGTATATGACGCGCGGTTCACATAAAAGAGCGACTGAGTCAAAAACAACGCCTACGTATCCGTGTATCGTCCGCTCTATCACAGACTAGTTGGTTGAAACCCTCAGCGATTAGGATACAACACAGGAGGCACGCGAAGCCCCGGGCCTGTCGTAGGAACCTGCAGGAACGGTGTCCCCGGACTGCAGTTGCGCTGCGGCACCTGGAGATGCGTTTGGGGCACGCCCTGGACAGACGCACCCGCGCTCGACGGTCTGCCAACGGCGCTTTCATTACCGAGACTCAGACCAAAATAATGCGAACACGCACGGAGGAATGTCAATGCGACTTGTAAACTGAGCCTCTTCCGTGCCTTCTAATACGACGATCTCCGGGTCCTGGGCTCTGTACGATGGATCAGACCTCCCCTCCTTGATTCCAGAGAAGGGGGGTCTGTGCTTACCGTTTCTGATATTCTTGGCACGTCAGAATCAGCGACGTGACGCAGTGGCAGGAAGCCATCATGCTGACGGTCAATAAGTGTCTGTGAGCAGAGCGTGGATGGCAGGACGTACCTGATTACCAAAGCTTGGATCCTTGATTAGCACTGCAGCTATGTGGAATGGCACGGATCTCACCTGGCACGCTCAGAATGATGTCCATGATAGCTGTGGATGTATAGGTTCAGTTTCTGTCGCGGGAGTGGAATGGGACTGGTGCTGACTGTTGAAGTTCAGTCTCGCAAGAATCTGCCGTGGGGACACCCTTCAGGACGCGGAACTTGGGAGACGAAATTGGGTACGTGCCACGGAAGACAGGTTTACAATGCAGGTGAGGATAAAGTACCCAATCCCCTGCTTAAACAGCACCCGCCTTATATCGTGCATCCCCCAAGTACGAAAGCTGGTGCCACCGCGCAGGAGACCCGCTATACTCGCGATGAGGATCAACATGTCGAATATCAAGGCTAACACATCAGCAGTTCATGTAAGAATCCATCGAGAACCGAGGCGAGTACGCACGTACTTGCGATGTAAAGCCCAGTGAGCGCATCGGCGTGCGTTTGGACGATGAGGCAGGCACCGTAAAAGCTGTCGTAGTCTGTGCGGATGAACTTGACGGCGGCTGCCTGTTTCTTAGTTGAAGATCAGGATTAGCTGAACAGGAAAGCCGCACCGTTGATTACGAAGCCCCAGTGGACAATCGCCAGTGCAGTGAGAACTACGATTGCGTACCATGCGTGCATCCAGATCACAGCGCTGTGTGGAGGGCTTAGCAAGTAAGGATTGACAGGGTAGTCCACGTACGTGCGTATAGCAAGATTGAGAGAAGCACAGCCGGTGCCCAGCATGAAGGTGACCTGAAAACTCCGTATTTATCACTCATCATCCATGGAGCAAGGGTAACCTACTGCAATGAATTTGTATTCGACTACATGAAGTTGAACACGAAATATGACATTTAGTGTGTTGGATAGACGTACTGTCGCACTCTATCATTATGGTGTGGTAGTCGAGCTTATTCCTTCAAAGAACGAGAATAGCGAGTGAATCGGTGAACTTCGCCTTACCGAGGACATGGCTCACAGCAC
Source organism: Heliocybe sulcata (assembly GCA_004369045.1). Lineage (NCBI taxonomy): Eukaryota > Fungi > Basidiomycota > Agaricomycetes > Gloeophyllales > Gloeophyllaceae > Heliocybe > Heliocybe sulcata. The sequence goes on along the minus strand of ML213524.1, from coordinate 370,036 downwards.
CGCAAACATAGCAATGACGGAGTACCGGCCCAGAAGATACGGCACCTTCAAACCATCATTAGCACACTCAGGCGCTCGAATAAGTTCGTATACTTGCGTATGGCCACCTGAAGTGGGTCTTCCGCGTGAGTATCCACCATTCAAACCACAAGGTTTGCAGAAAGTCGTATCTAAAGTTGCGAAGTTAGTTACTTTGGCCACCCACGGCGGGGAAAGGAGATCACGAACCCGTAGATGCCCATGCAGAATGCCATAATCTTCTCGTAGATCCCGGCGTCCCGCATCATCTCACCTGGATCATCCCAGTCGACCAGTATCAGCGGCTCGAGCATGGTGCTAGCATCAGTGACCAGAACGGTGTGCGGGGTAACGGGGACTCCGCGTATTACAGTCGGCTGTAGTACGAGCAGGGTGTCCTAGGGCAAGCAAGGGTGTTAAGTAGGGACACCACATGAAGGACTTTACGGTGCAAATTCCCATGCACCTACGGCATCGACTTCACGACGTTACGGACGCCAAGCCGAGGGGCCCTGGCACAGAGTCCGGGGCCAATCAACGTGTCGATAGTGAGGTTATCAGTAGGGTCTAACAGGGTCTAACCCGCTACGGGCGAAAGAAGCTATCCTGCCACGAGTCCGGGGGCCGCTCTTCAGTAAAGGATCTCGGTCCATCATCTAACGTCCCCATTGCATCTCAAGACGGCTTGACCACTGTAAAGACCTGGTAACATGGCTTGTGTCGTAATTCTTGGTGTTGCGCGCTGAGAGCGGGCCTGCCATCACAGAAGGAGCTAGCGGGATGCGCCACGATCCCGTTTAATATAGGACCATGAGTACGTATATCTTGGAATATGTACTGACTCGTGTTAGTGCGAGGCGTACAACGGACATCGTCGGTGGCATACCTATATTAGTTGCCTTTAAATGAGAAAGCTCGGGAGCATTAATGTGCGAGAACGAATGGCAAAGCTCGAGTTTGTCACAATGTCGGTCCCTTCAGGCAGACACCTGATGCTGGACATGTGGAACTGATAGCTCTTCGAGCTACTAGTATGTAGGTGTGTGAGTGCACTGTAAGCTTCTGAATTCAACTGTGCCCTATCGGCAGCCACATGTACAAGCAGACGCAAATAATATAAGCCACAAGCCACAATACTTTCGAATTTCGAGGCTTGCCACCATACTTACCCTGTTAAACTCGCTAAGGTACCTGCATCCGACACCGCATTTTGTTATGGCATCCAATGTTGCCAATTTACTAGCCATGAATCAGCGACTCTCTCTCGACGTGGAGTTCTGGCCTCGGAACTGCTGTTCCTGCTCTCGCTAGTGCTGCTTAACCTCCAGATGACTATGTCTTGAACTGATTTGTCTGCCTTCCTTCATACGAATGGCTTACCGAGTCTAATGGAACTCTGATGCTTTCGCTGGGGCCAGCGTGGAACACTAGGAGACTCGCGAGGCTCGGATTGGCGCGACTCTGCTCTGAATATATGCTCGTCTCTGTAGCTCCGTCGTATATTGATCATGCAGCCCCGAAGATCCACCCGGGCGGTCCGGACTCGATGCCTTGTAAGCTACAGCTTCCAATGCTACAAATACATCGAAGTTTTTCCGGCCTCCCCAAGGCCTCTTGTCGTCCTCGATGATCTTCACGGAAGTAAGTTGCTCTATTAATATTCAGGGACTGATGGATGTCTCCGGTGCAAAAAGGTGACGAAGATATTCATATCTCTGGTCTTACGTGTATATTCAGGTGATTTTGGGTCGATTCTTCGAACTGACGTCAGGGGCTCAGCGTGCTTCCTCCTCGCCTGCGTCGAGTCTGACTATTCTCGCATATGTCACGCGTGGGATCAGCCCATCCTTGGGACGTCGCGGAATTCTTTCGGGTCTCCTGATGCAATAATATGCTTACTGCTCGGTCAGCTGCTCGAGCGCGCCGTAAATCTGGAATATCCCCGACAATTCTGACAACGCTGCATATTATGAGGACCAGGAGTCCTTGATTATGGTGACCCGAGCGCCTCCCCCGCTAGGCGTCGACCATCCCAGCTAGTCCTGATTAGGGCGTGAACTCTGTCTGGATCTCGAGATGGCGGTCAAAATGAAGCTCGCGTCGACTGTAGCAGCGGGGCTTGGAGTGCTTGTCGCACTGGCTAACGTGGGATCTGCAACCGTGGAGAAACGCTGGACACTGCCCGTCCCACTGCCTCCTCAATCTGTGGTAAGCCAATTTAATACACGGAGCCGAATTGCGCCACTAAACATTCCGCTCTACCTGGTACAATGTGCTAACAGTATCTGGACCCTTTCTCATTCGCTGTTTTTGGGGAAAACGCCACCTTCAGGAACAGTTCAGTGACAAGTTACTTCAATCCGACCAACACGACCGCGCCATTCTTCCAGATTTTCGATCCGTCTTTCGCCACCGAGGTTCTTGGGCCCAACCCATCGTTCCAGCGTATTGCGTACAACCCAGGGTTCTCCTTTGCTCACGAGGCGCCTATATATTTTGCGGAGACGAACGAGGTCTTCTTCTCCAGCAACGATGGAGGACCGCTCGGCTACAACGGCTGGTACAATAACAGCGTCGTCAGTAAGATCAACATGACGGAAGTGGAGGAGGCCATCAGTGCCGCGGGAGGCAGTCCTGTGGATGTCAACATCCAAATCACTACAGTAAGTTTTCGCCTCGCGAGTCACGAGTGCTCCAGACCAATATGCATCCTAAGCTTCCATTGCCTTACTCCGTTCAAATGAATAACGGTGGCACCGGTCCGTACTATGGTAATTTGCTACTTGTCAACTCTGGACGGGCGACATTGCCTCCAAATCTGGTTATGGTCAACCCGTATCCCCCGTACAACGCCACAGTCCTATTGGACAACTACTTTGGCCGCCAGTTCAACTCTCTGAATGACGTGAAGGTTCACAGGGCTAGTGGCAATATCTTCTTTACCGACCCGACGTGAGCGTCTTTAGAACATGGCCTTTTACTCTTTGATTTAATCCTTGATTGATACTAGCTATGGGTATCTCAACTCATTCAGGCCCGCTCCTGAGATGCCTACGCAGGTATACCGATACAACCCTGCGACTGGTGCTGTAAAGGTCGTCGCAGATGGCTTCAGAGAGTGCAACGGAGTCGCGTTCAACCCTTCGGAAACGGTTGCATACGTGTAGGTCCCGATCCATTACCCCACAGACGATGGTTTTCCTGAGTCTAAATCCATAGATCGGATACTGGAGTGTCAGGCGGCTTCGAGGGCACCGATCAAACACTCCCTGCGACCATGTTGAGTGTCATGTTATTTTATTCATCAGCTCATCGGTGCAATGGCGTGCTGACCGCGTTTCGCACAGATACGCATATGACATCGATCCTCTTACACAGGCATTTACTAACCGCCGGGTGTTCGCTTACGCCGACGCCGGCGTACCTGACGGCATTCAATTGGACTCTCTCGGTAACGTCTACTCTGGTACTGGAGAGGGTATCTCAGTGAGCCGCAGTGTCCTGGTTGGAGATCCGTCAGAGTCTGACTAATCAATATAGGTGTGGAACCCAGAGGGCACGCTCATCGGAAAGTTCTTCCTGAACTCTACATCGGCGGAGATGATATTTGCGGGCCCGGGGAATCTTGTCATTCTTGACGAGACCTCGATGTATCTTGCCAAGATCCAGGCGCAAGGCATTAACCTGGCTTATCCTTAGGCGCCTTTACTTATATCTGTACGAAGATGCTGAACAAACATGCCTTGACGAGATGTCGCCGCTGTCTATCCGCCTTTGCTGCTGGGGATCTCTGAGACCTCGTCCCGCGCTTGGAAGACGTGACCGTGATATCCGGCGCACGTGATGCGCGCGACTACCGAGACTTAATCGAGGAACAATGGCAAATCTGGTGATGTTATCTGAAACTTCTGAGACTTTGTCCTTTGTCCTCAGTATCACATATGAGACGAAACACAGAGTAACATTTTGACCACTCCCTCCTGCTGGTTGACAGTGTACTTCCGCGAAATGTCCAGAATGAAATACTCCATCGCCGCTATTGACCGCCTACCTGTTGAACTCCTTTCTTACGTTCTTGTCTTAGGAACTCAGCGTCAGCAGACGAGAAGGTGGTATGAGCTGGACGAAGACTGGGATACCCATCCCTACGTGAATGACCTCCCAACGACGGCTGCATGCGTGAGCAGTCGATGGCGTCAAGTTGCCCTGTCTACTCCCGACTTATGGACCAGTGTCTGCATATCGTTGGGAGATATCCGGCGTCATGTCATAGACTCATCGTGGAGGGATGAACTTCCCTCCGAGCGGTCGAGATTCTTGGATACGCGCCGATTAGACTTGTACATCATCCGGTCGCAGTTATGCCCTCTCGACGTCCTTGTGGACGCGAGAGATCCCCAGTGGGATTTCATGGATCCTGAAGGGCCCCAACAGTGCGTGCTTCATCCATAGAGCCTCATCGGGCCACTGAAGTTTATGCCAGTCAAATGCATTGGAATTCCTTCCTGCCTGCAGACATGCGAGGTGCTCTTACGTACCTGCTGCAATCAATGTCGAGGTGGAGGTCTCTGATGATCCTGACCGATACATTTGCGCCAATGTACGCTGCTCTGCAATATCTGAGCGACTCGCAGGACGCCGATCAGCTCTCTTCCGAGCGGCCGCCAGCCGTAGCGCCTATCCTGGAGTCTCTGACTCTGATGCGCTGCAACGAGTATGCTGCCTACTCACCGATCTTCAATCCTGAGGATATGCGAAACCCCTTTTACCTGCCTTTTGGTGGGCGGCATGAAAGAGGGAGCCTCTTTTCGCATCTGCCGAAACTGAATCGACTCATTCTTTCGGGAGTGCATATTGACTGGAGTCGTGTTGGGCCCAGCCCAAATGGTTTAGCAGAGAATCCTGCGGCGTCCCTGTGCACATATTCCAGCCTTGAAACCCTGGAATTATCGTACCATTGTGCAGACGTGAGACCAACTCTCCGACAGTTCGTACAACTGTTGCGGGGTTGCCCTGGCTTATCGAAGTTAGTTCTCCGAGTCAGTGGTCCGACATGGGAAACGGATGGTGACGCCGCATTCCTGGAGTCCGTCGCGATACCGCTAGACTGCTTGCAGACGTTATGCATTGCATATGTCGATCCAGACGTCTCCTTGCAATGGCTGAAGATGCTGAACGCGCGGAACCTCAAAGAGCTGGAGATAGAGGATGCCAGCCATTCCATCGACTTCAACGAAGACGATGGGGCGGATATGATACAGTGGATTGGTGGTTCACTGGATGTCAGCAGGGTCATCGTGCCCAGTGTCGACCTGTTGCCTTTCCCGAAGCTTGAGACCTTGAAACTCCGTCGCATACATATTGAGAACTCGCAGCCTATCGCAAATCTCTTGTCAAAACTGACCCTTCTACGAGGCCTGTCCCTCGACTCCCCTTCTTTGCCGGTCATCGATGCTCTGAGGCCTGCACTATCCTTGAGCGGGCCCTCACACGTTTGCCCACACCTAGTTCGGTTGCACGTCAGAGCAACTCAGGATGTACTCGACATCGTGAAGGAAATCATCGTTCGAAGAGCCGGCGACGGGTTGGAGCTAAGGGAGGCGAGCTTGGAACTTTTTGGTCAAGGACGGGATGTCAGGCAGGAATGGGAAGCCGACGTTATGGCCTTGGTCTTGAGTGTCGGAGGCGACATGGATGCATTCATCAACTCCGTGGACGTAGCACCTCCTGACGAACAGGGAACAGACGAAGAGGGTGAGCCAGCCCTGTGGGAGGAGATTGGCAGAGTTTGTTGACCCGCTATCCACCAGCAGGATGGCCCTCATAGTCGTAGATGGCTATCACGGCGTCCCGGTTCACCACGAAGATACCTGCCATGCATGAACTAAGTGTAGGTAAGTGCATGCGCCGCCCTTTCCGTTGTTCACTAACCTAGAGAGCGGTTTGGAACAGTTCCGCGAAGCACGCCGACGTCCTTCTCTCTGCTTTGTTACTCGCTGTCCCATACGCCTGCGCTGAACGTCAAGGCGTCAGTTAGGTTGACGTGTGGAGCACAAGGCCAGCAATCCGAAGGTTTGGTCTCGAATACGGCGGATGGCATCGCTCAAATTGATTTGCGCAACGAAACGGTAGCTGTAACAAATACAGGGATGGAAGCAATGAGATCAAAACAAGAACATGACAACGATGTGGATGACGAATAAAGACGGGCTCCGAACAAGCAGCAGATCAGACAGCGAAAGAATGAATCCCGAAACGATCAAGGTGGGAAGACACCCATCAGGCCGTTACCATTGGCAGACGGCGAGATAGGACTTGCAAAGACACCCCCACTGGCGACCGGTGAGTCAGCCATCATCCCGGGGGACATGAAATCAGCCGGCCCAGACGAGAATAACGAGGCCATATCCAGCCCCCCATCATTTAGTAAGGCCATGAAGTCGTTGGGTGACATAGGTATGGAAGGATCGCTTGTACGTCCTTGCATCGTGGGGGCCATGAACGAATATGGTGACTGCGTGTCCTGCCGACCTGGGTTTTTGGGCGAGAAGGCGCTCGCTATAGGGCCAGGGCTAGCTACCACACCGTCCAAGAACATCTCCGAAGAGAAGTCCTCGGGGCTGTTGTGCTGGGACGCCGTGTCGCTGGAACTTCCGTTCGAACGTACGGCAGAGGGAGTCTTTTTGCGAACAGGCTTCATCCATGATGGCCGGGTGTTGTTGGTACCCTCAGCTGCTCGGGCCGGCGAATCGAGAGGAATTTGCGTTACTGTGAGAATGTAGTGGATCAGAGGAAGATTGGAAGTATAAACAGCGTTTGACTTACACCGACAGAACTCCTCCATGAGATCACCGGACCGCATTCCGCATACGTAACGGCCGCTAAACCGCCTGAGCAATCCAACGCAGGATCGCAATGCTTCCAACGCGGGACCCACTAAGGGGCGCATAGCGTCGTGATGACTGTTGACCAGGATCGCGACAAGCGTCCGCCCGGCCTGCGTAAGCTGGTGGATGACATGGACGCCGTCTAGAGTGTAACGTTGAGGGCATAAGTAACGAGACAGTAGATGGATACGTACAGTATGTCATCAAACCCTTAGTCGCAACATGCAGATGTGCCGAGACGATCTGCAAAGCGGCAGCATGCGCAGCGCGCATCGCTTCAAGCTCCTCCTCACTTTGCTCCTCCTCCGAGCCATTGTAAGTGCGCTCCGCGACCCGCTCAGAGAACCGGTGCCGATGGATTAGCATACGGATAAACTGTTCAACGCAGTGCAACCGTTCTGCTTGAGTCACGCGAATCACATCGTCACTCGCCATCGTCTCCACCGAATGCGCCCAGTGTGGCGGAACATTGCGGGAAACCTCATCGAGCAGGACCTCCTCGTCTCGCATGTCCCGCGGCCGCTTGAAGCCAGAGAGTATCGACGTAGCGCGGGCCATGAATGAGCATTGCTCGCTGAGTTTGTGCGAAGGTGGCGCGTCCAGGACTGACTCCAGCACGACGAACATCTGAAGAATGCTCACGAAGGCGCTCATACGAGGTTCGATCTCCGGGGGCTGCGCGCCAACACCCTCCCGAGTGATGTATTCGTCGTCAACCTTGGAAGGCATAGATGTGTCACAGTCCCTCAACCGGATCATTGGTGGCCGGCCAAAGTGCGCGCAAGCTTGCTTGTCCCAAAGATACACCGCCCAAAATGTGCGCTTTCTGACCTCCTCTTCAACAGGGTCGAAGATGTCGTACGCATCGGCTGAACGGTGCAGACCAGCGTCGATAGATAGAGTGATGGATTCGGAGAGTAGAGCGAACGCCCTGGATAGCTTCCCCAGGCCGACTGCGTAAACCCCTGCTACTAACACCGCTTGAATCGTGTACAGGGTCGGGCGATCGGCCGTAGGCAGGGTACGCAATCGCGCGAAGAGTTCGAACCACTGTGTACCTGCAGACACACCGTCGTTGGGGTCGGCTCTCACTCTCGGGTCGTCAATATGTCGAGACGAGAGACAGCAAATAGCGACGATAAAGGCAGCGAACCCGGGTTCACCCCATTTTTGAGGGTTGCCATAATCCTGGAAACGGCACATCAGAAAGATTCAAGAACTGGGAGAAAATATTGACTTACGGCTAAAAACGTCGGAACATGCAGAAATGGGAGCAGATAGTATGATGTGGAAAGGTAGCACTGTACAAGGCTAAAATGGAGGCTGGATAAGGCAAACGTCTCAAGAAGACACTCGCAATACCGACCTATCCATCAGATCTGGAGAAATGATAGAAGTTATGAGCTTCCACAACATTTCGGGATTGATATCCGTGCGTCGAGGAGTCCGATCTGGAAACCAGTCCCCTGTCGTGGCATGTTCCTTCGGATCAGACCATGAAGTCTGAGGGCTCGCCTCTCGTTCTTCGCGCTTGGTCGTGGTCGCACTGCGGTCGACTAACAAATCCAGAAGTGGCATGCCTGAGGTTTCACCTTGCCATCTTGTGTACCCTTCGTCGTCGAGATAGAGGTAGGACGCCGACAGTGACATACGAGCGGTTTCCTCCGCCAGATCATCAGCCGTAGGCGCCATGCTGGCCCTGAGGTTCGGCTGCGATCCGCTGCCCATTAAGGTTCCTAGAGTGTCCGTGGGGCTCGATTGCCGTGACCCGGATCTACCTCGCATGAAATGAGTCGAAGGGTTGGTAAGGGGGAATGCATTGGGGGGAACGCCTGAAGGATATGTGTGTGTGGATGCAGCAAACGATGTATGCGGACTATTGCGAGGGTCGATAGATGGTGCCTGAGAGGAAGAGGAAGCCATAGCAGCGGCAAAAACAGAAGGCGGAATTGCCTGGATTAAGCTTTCCAAGTGATGCATCCTGTCCTCCAAGGTCGCGGTCCTCCTGCAACGAAGTTAGACCAATCGTACGGGCAATCCCAAGTCCAAACGTACTTGGATTTATGTGGATGGCTCCTCTTCCCCGGCTCCTCGAATGTGCAAGCAGAATTTGAATTGAGACAAGCTTGACATGGGTGTCCTTCGTCGCACTTGATCCTCCGTCGTCTGCAGGATCCATATGTCAGACCCCTGCGGACTGATAGCAAAGGCGCCCAGCTCACCGACACCGGTCGCAGGCCCTATAGAATATATCATTATTAATGCTGGGCATCTCTAGCAATGCGCCAACAAGCGTACGAACCTGCTAAGCTTGAAACGCCGCTCTTTCAAGACTGAACTCGAGGGCTTTTCTGCGGACGGTTCCTCAGACATGGGAGTCGAAAGCGTCGGTGCTATGAACGGACTGACGGCGTTCTTGGTTAGTCATACGAGCAGCAAAGCCACCGACCTTATAAGGACGTTTCTCTTGTCAGAGTTCTCATACCCCAATGCACGGGTCCAAGATACTCCGCCTCGCCGAACTCCCGCTCGCTCAATGACTTCGACGACGAGGACGATGCTGCCCACCAGAGCCAACGAATGACTACATTGCACATCACTATACACATTATTACTGCGAGCATCTGTGAGTAGTATATTGCGACTGGTATAAATAGTGAAACAGAGCGAGCACTAAGAGCAACTATATAAAGTCTAGTCCAATAAAATAGTAATGCATGTAAGTTGAAGTGGATTCCCTGGAGTAGATGCAGTATGTAACGAGAGCAAGTGGATAACAGACTAAACCGGTATGGCACCTCAAGAAAGTCTAGTACATAAGGGAATTCCGTCCGGCCCAAAGTCGCGCAATACCCCAACGAGATGACAGGTACAATTACAATGCTCGTGGACCTGCATAGGACATCGTGCTGGCTCGTCGATCATGGTTATGACCATCGTCGACGAGCTCTTCGGGGGCAGTAGCATATGATGCTTCGCTGGGGCCCCGTGTCACTCCGGAGTGTTCTGGTGGTGGTGTTTGGAGATGGCCGTCATCCCCTGATGGGCTTCTAACCCTCATCTCAAACGACTCAGCGCTCGGGCTGCCGTAACCAGGATGCGAGGGAACATGAAGAGTTTGATGGGTAGGGGATGTCGGACCTGGTCGCCCGGCTGCAGAGGAAGTTGGTGAGAGGGCAGGGGATGGTAGAGGATTGCGAGTGTTGGATACGTATCCATACTTCGGGGAAGGTATCGGGGATGATGGAGGGATATCCGAAGCAGAATAATAGGACGGTTGGACGGATGCGGGAGAGACCCGACCCCAGCTCCCAGCACTCGTAGGCGTCGGAAGATGATCCTGGTCTCTAAATCTAGGCTGTGCGGAAACGTACTGTGGCTGTTGATCAGGAAGTATCTCCTCATAACCTGGCGCAGGTGAGCCGTATGATGTTGAAGGAGTATCGTGGTAGCCAGCCGTCCGCGGGGCGGAGATACCTCGGTCGCCAGGACTGTGAGTTAGTGCTGGTTCGTAGTCCTGCTGAAAGGTGGAGAACTCGGACTCGGAGCGGCTATGCGGTTTCTGGAACATGGGTGTGGCCTCAAGCTCCGCCTTCTTCAGTTCTCGACGATGCCTAATTCCAAGCCGATCCTTCAAGTCTCCCATGACCCACATTTCGCGCACGATATCCTTGTCGAGTGGGAAATACGTGGTAGATACGAACTTGACAAGGAAGCGAGGCGCTGCGACGACGAAGTCAGATGATGCCGTAATGGCAAAAAGGCCGCGGGACGCACCTAGGGCGAGAACCACAGAGACAACAACAGATGCCCAGAAGATTATGTTCGAAAATAGCACCACCACTTCATCAATGAAGTCGGGGCTTTCGAAAGCGGAATATATGGCAATCCAGATAATCATAACGAGCGAAGATCCGATGTTGACTATCCATGCAATGACGGTCCAGCTAGGTTTGATTGGATCGCTGAGCACAAAGCCGCATGGTAACGCGAACATTAGACTCACTAGTTCGTGTTGATCCCAACATAGGTGTTCGCTGCAAAGATAGCCGCGACAGACACCGTGGTTCCAAAGTCAGCGAGAGAATCGATGCCCCTGCCATTCCATGAGACCGGGGATCCGAAGTACCAGACGCAGAACGGAATAAAGAAAACCACCGCTGATTGATAGAGTCCATCAAGCATGTAGAGCCAAAATTTCGTGCGAGTATACTCGAGCCCTCGTATACCCCTGACGTACAGTTGAGGGAATGCAAGGGCTGCCTTCGCATTGATGTCCTGGTCGAAGGCTGTCACGGCGGAGTCAGTATGAGTGTTCGGTTTGAGTACGTGCGTCTTACCTCCAAGTACGATGACAGGCAGCGACGTGAACACCAGAGCATACAGAAGGATGAAGGTGTACTGATACAGATATGTCGCATCAAAGCTATAATGACGAAATTAGTGTCAGCAGCAGCCGAATTAACATCAGACAAACCTGTTCCAAGGGAGATACCAGAACATAGCCAACGTCCATATTACACTCTGTGCAGGGTGAGCACGGTATATTAGACGAACTTCACAGAACGCACCTTGTAAAAGAAGTTACTGTGCATGTCCGCGACTCTCTGGTATGACCATCTTCCATGGACAAGGAGCAACTTCGTCAGGAACCGGAATTGCCCAAAGGCATAGTCCGCAGACATGGCAGCTTGAGAGCCCTCTAGGCCAAACAAACCGCACCCGATATTCGCCTCTTGAATCATTGCGACGTCGTTCGCACCATCACCAATGGACAGCGTCATAGCGTTTCGTCCGTCCTTAACCTATCACATGCGTCTCAACATTTGTTTGCAGGTACGAACTCATGTACTCACCAGCTTGACGGTGAGCGCCTTCTGAGCCGGCGAGACACGACAGCAAACGACAGTTTCGCACTGAGTGCCGAGATTCAGGAATAAGGGCTTCAAGGCCGGATCCAGTGCATAGCGCAGAGTATCACCGTCAATTACAACCGCGAAGGAGGCTTTCGTGGTACCATGGATAAACCCACGTTTCTTGGAGTCCCATGAAGGAGGTCCGAGAATTGAGGCGATCTTATTCAGTCCAGCCTCGATCTGTGCTCGCGCTGATTCCGCTGAATCAGCCGACAGGATCATAATCTCCATATCACTCTTCAGGAGATTGCAGCTGAATCCTATACACGATGTTACCTTCAATGAAGATTTGCAGGGTTGAAGATCTTACCGATCTCAATGGCTGTCTGCACCTTGTCACCTGCGACAGTTGGTAAGGACAATCAGGGACGAAGATGACAGGATGGCGTACCTGTGAGAATCCACAACTTGATCCCGGCTCGATGTAGGGTCTCGATAGCCTCGGGCACGCCCTCTTGCAGCTTGTCCTCCAAAGCCGTCGCGCCCAGGATGGTCAACGAGTGCTCAATCTGCTCATTGGCCTTGTCGATCTCCTCGTCCCGGTTCTTGATAGACTGCGTCGCCGCGTCATAGATCCGGGACCATTGGATATACTCCTCGTCACTAAGATACCGGTACGCTATACAGAGCGTTCGCAGACCGCCATTTGCAAACGCCTCCATGTCCTTGGAAGTTTGATCTTTAAGCCATGGATCATGTGCCTTGTCCAACCGTTCATAGATGACGCTATCCGCTCCTTTGCAGAAGAGGATGATCTTACCCTCGGAGTTCCGAACGATGACACTCATACGCTTCCGTGTACTGTTAAACTCCAGAGTCTTCAGAGGCGCATACCTTTCGGTCTGACCCATCACCTCGATATCGATAAAGTCCTTCGACCTAGCCACGAATGGGAATCCGACGTCGCGGGCAGCAGCGACAAGAGCAGATTCGTCAGGTGACTCGGCCTTGTAATCGGTGAGGAACGGATTGGAGTCGGGCTCAGGACGGTCGGCCAGGACGCTGTGACAAATAGCCAGGGCACGAAAGAACGCTATGATACGCGACCGCTGGTCGTTGGATCGGTCCGTGAGATCTTGCGCAAGCTTCGGGGATATGAGGGTCAATTTATCTACTCGTCCATATCGATTCTTGAATGAACGTTGCATGGTCGCGACCATCTCCTCCTTGAGGACGACCAGATTCCTTTCCTGTTCCTCGGGATCCATTACAGGAGCGGCGCCTTGTCTTTTCGCTGCACCGCGCTGGGCTTCGGTGATACCTTCACCATAGGCAACCCCGTAGATGGAGCACTTTTGGAACTCCATTATGTTCTGGGTAAGCGTGCCTGTCTTATCCGAGAAGATATACTCGATCTGTCCGAGGTCGTCCGAAATATTCCAAGTCTTGGGGACGCAAGCCGTATCGAATGGCTTGTAGTACATGTCAACATCCTGCGATATGAAGAAAGCCTGGATGGTCTTGACAATCTCGATAGAGATATATAAGGAACTCGGAACGATGTTTTGGAATGCAATCAGGCACGAACTACAATCGCCAGTTAGTGGAAGCGTGCATAAGATATCACCAGAACTCACACGAACGTCACGAGCGCGTTAAGAACATGCGAGCTCGTAGGGTCCGCTCCGACCTCGAAGACGTCAGCGCTGGTCCCAGTCCGGGCGTCCATCAAGCCACTGAGGATGGCAGTCACAGCGCACATGATAAACAGTATGAGGAAGTTCATGACGACGTTGAAATTGGTTTCCCTCTCAATCTTCGACCGTTTCGAGGGTGTCCCGCCACCGTTAAGCATAATCTTGGTGTCGGCACCTGTATAAACGACGAGCCCGACTATCCAGGTTGTGTTACGGACGGTGGTTCCACGTAGCAGAAACTCATTAATCGAGACGGACTCTTGCTTCGGCTCGCCGCTGACTGGGTCCTTGTACTTTAAGACGCCGTGAAATAGATACAGATTCTGGTGTGGCGGCTCTGAATCGACAACGAACGATGAACGCTCGACGTCGTCTTCGGAGGTTATGGATGAGGTAGCCTGTACCGATTTCCGCGGCTTCAAGTTGGTTTCACCGTCCAGATTCTTAGTCTCCAGGTAGCACAGTCCGTCGGGGTCGGAAGTTGATAAGACGACTATGTCTGCAGGCACCTGCTCGTCGTCGCGCAGAAGGACTATGTCCCCGACTTCGAGCTTCTTCCAGAGTGTCCTCTCCCAGCGAGCGGACCCAACAGCCCGCTTGTTGTAGTCTATGACGCCAGCAGGTCGTGATGGCTGCGCTATACTGAGCGAGCTCGACCTCATGCCCATCTGGTTCGCAGCAAACGGCAATGGGTTCACCAGCTGCTGCGAGCTATCGACGAGTGTCGATTTGGATGGGTCCATCATTGAGGCCGGCGGGTAACTGTGCGAGTCCACACTTTGGATATCCTCCAACCGCCGCCCGTTCGCGCCCCACAGGCGGCTGTCGTCTGGCCCCTCGCGCGTGGTGGCGATACTGTTGCGCTCCTCGCTGTCTTCTGACTTGCTCAACATGATGCGCCCAGTGCTAGCTTCCCGCTCGCGAAGCTTGCGCACGCCCTTGGTGACTGCGCCGGGCGGATTCAGGCCAAGCATTCGCTCGAACCACGACCGGGGGTCGGTCGGCTGGTTGACGTTCCGCCAGTTGCCGAGCTTCGTCGCAGCCGAGTTGTTTACCTGGTCGTCGAGAGTCACGCGGCGGTAGTCCTCGATGCCGTCCTTGATCGCAGTGACGCCCAAGATGAAGACGAGGGGCAGCATGGAGATTTGGGGGCTCGCGGCACCAAAGATAGGGAATACTAGAAGCAGGGCGGTGAGACGAGAGAACAACATCAACTGTAGATAAAGAGCACCGACTCTGCATTACTACGAGCGCCAGGAAGTATAAGTTGGCGACCCTGTAGCACCAGTGAGGTTAGGTCGGAACAGGCTGCCGATGCACTCACCTCCGAAACTGCTCATACAAATTCTTCGGAATAAATGTGATAATAGTGTATTCTGATTGGGTTATTCATCGATAAAATGTATCAATCTGCGATAGTTGCCCACGTACTGCTAGTCCGGACTTTGTTCCGCACGTATACCTTGACGGGTTCCCCGTGGTGATCGACCTCCATGGCCGAAAGAGGTTGGTTGACATACACATTCCTCCTCTCGCCTGGTACCACTGACGATGCCGGAGCAGTGTCCGAGGACGCTGTCGACGGCCTCTTCTTCTCCGAGCTCGCCTTGCGGAAGAACCGCGACGTCTTCCTGCGCGCGGACTTTCTCTTCTCTGCGCGAGTCTCTGCCCGAATAGACTCGGCTATCGTCGACGCTGCCGTGCGCACCGTCCGCAAACGCAGCTCTGGGTCGATCTGGGCGTCGCTCTCTTCGTCAGTGTCATTTCCATCTGGCTGCCTTCTAGACATCACGGTTGGCGTCGAACGGGCCAGAAATTCGAGCAGTCCCTGGGACCGAGTGCCAGCACCGTACAACCAGGACCGTCAAGGGCGTAAAAGGAGCGGACTGAGCAGTGATCTCGCTGGGCACTATCCCAGCCGGGCAGTGATATACCGATGCTCGGTAAGGAGGTAAAGGGGACCATTATCGCAACTTTCCGTCCTCGATTATAATGCTTCTTGTTAATTACAATTCATTATAATTTTATATTATATAATTATAGTCAAAAATTAACTCATCTTTACTCTGAAAATGTCCATTCTGCTTTTACTGTACTATCATTGAATCAGTTCTGTAAAAACGTGGCTTTTTACAGAACTGTTAAAATCAGGTATTCCTCTTCGCTGGCAGCTCTGGAACCTTTTTCTAATATGTGTATATACTCATAAAACATTTCTGTGAAGACTGGGTGGTTTAAAGACCAAGCCGTTAGGAAGAAACAAATAAGAAAAGGTAGAGTGACTAGTGATCTCTGTGCTCCAACTCCGGCATGTTTACAGTATCTGTCATACTTCTCTGAAAATACCAGCTCTTGCCAGTTTATAGATATATAGTATAGTCACAATGCCTAGAAGGAATTATTGCGACACAGGCCATATGGAAGTCGATTTGAACAGTTATGTAAAAAATTTACAGAACTGGTCAAATGATAGTATCTGTATAGCTACAGCTTATCTGAATGCATAAGAGGCCCAAAATTGCGTGCTGGGCGGGATCCTTATATTATATAATGACAACCAATGTTTCTTGATCGTGGGAATTTATAATTAGGGTAGATTTTGTGCGACAAAATATTTGATGGCGGCGGCAAACCTTCCTCCCACCACCACATGCATGCACGGATGCTGTCAGCGGCGGGCAGATTTCCAAACCATACCTCCGCTATCGCTGCACTCATTCAACCGTCAAGGCGGAAGCTGATGCACGCCAGCTCCCTCATCATAACTTGATGGTCAATGTACTCCAAAGGGGAAACCGGCTGATTTTCAGGTTACTACTCCTCTGTTCTCGGGAAGCGGTTGCTAGCATGCCCCGTGACAGCTTCAGAAACAAATCCCTCCGACGATGGGATTACTCATGGTAATCGGGATCTTCTCGGTCCAGGGTGACGCGGAAGAGTGTCGAGAGTAGTAACTGTCGGTCTTGACGTGCCTACGTAAGTTCGAGTTCCAAAGGAATGTTTTCGGCGCTTTATCTCACGAGACTGTTGCGCGAGATGCAAACTCGTACAGGGACATCTCCTCTGAAATGGTATGCGCGAATGTCCGCGTCCTCGTTTCAGAGACAGCATACATCGAGTCTCCAGGATTCAGAGCTACCGATTAGCATACGTCTTGGGAGCGACTCCCTGTGGGCTTGTGCTCGTCTCACGGATTGATAATCTCCTCTGCGTAGACTTCTTCATGCGACAGGTGTGCCTCAGTGGCGGCGTATCATCAGAAAGCCTAGGCGCGTTTCGTTTGAACTTCTGCAACATTCCAAGCCACGAAGGCCTCTGTCGTAGTTAATCTCCGACCCGGACTTCAATGGCAGCCTGCGGGCGTTCTGAGTCCAACGAGACTATACAGCGGCCATACTGGAATGTCACGACGCTACCCGAATTAGACCCACTTTGTCAAGCGTAGGACCTATCTTAAACCTCATGTGTCACAATCGAACACTACAGTACTGGCGACATCAAGACTAATTATCTCAGGAGGCTCAAAACTTCGCGCGACTATCGAACTGCTCCTCATAACTGCTATGCTCTTCCACTGCGGTCGCTCCATAAAAGGTCGAAGATGACTCGTCCTCATCAGGGCTCCTCGTCCGCCAGTAGATCTATGTCCACGTCCTCTTTTCAGAGACAGCGTCGCAGGAGATGCGCCGAGTCTCCAGGATCCAGGCAACCACCGTAGGTCTCGGTGCGGACTCCTTCGGATTTGTGTCCGCCTTGTTGCTATGGATCGATTAGCTGTCTCATCTTTTCATGCAACAAGCATCTCTTCGTGCCAGCGTATCATGAGACAGTCTAGGTGCGTTTCGCTCGGATTCGACAATATTCCGGGCCACGCAGGCCTTTCTCGTAGTTGGATTTCCGGACCTGGCTTCAATGGCAGTCTGTGGGCGCACTCAGTCCAACAAGACTATTTGGAACGTCACGATGCCACCCGCATGACTTCTACTTTATCAAGGGTAGGACATATCTTAGATTCCATCCGTCAAAATCGAACGCTATAGGACTAGCAACATCAAGTTCAATCATCCAGGAGACTCAAAGTTCCCCGTGACTATCGAACTGCTCCTCATCGCTGCCACGCTCCTCCAGCGCGCTCGCCCCATAAAGGTCGAAAGATGACTCATCCTTATCAGGGCTCGCCGTTCCCGACTTTGCCGTGCGCCGCCTCTTCCCTCGCGGGGTCGAACACGCCAGCATATCGCCTGACGCCAAAGGCGATGGCAAGGCACCGAACGATATGCGACTGGCCGCGGTATTCGCTCGAGCGCGCTTGAGTTTCGAAGGTCCTGCTTCCAGGGCTTGCTCTCCTCGCTGGTGCGGCCTATACCGAGGTGTACATGCCACAAGGGAGGAGTCGTAGGTGAATGCTCGGTCGCCCGCGTCGCTCGTCGAGCCGATAAGGTCTCTCTTGGTATCTGGCATGGTCTTGCTTCTCGGTCTCCCGGCAGCCCTGCGATACGTGACACTTTCTGGCGACGCCTTTCTCCATCGCGGTTGGCGGGTAGGAGTATCGACTCGATCCTGGCGTATCCTGACGGTTCTAGTCACTTGCTCAAACCCCGCGTCTTCGTCTTCCTCCTCTTCTTCCTCCGCGAGAACCTCCAGGCTGGGCAACAACGAGCATGTATGGCTTCTCTGCGCGAGCGGGCTCCTAGGGCTGGTAGGTTGACCGGCGCTGAAGCTGTCGGCGGGTGAGCCAGGACCAGAACCCATTGCAATAGAGCGACTGCGAATAGCTTTAGGAGCGCCGGGAACATCCTGTGCTCCGTTGTTGTCTGGCCTTGTACGCAGCCCCACAAGCAGCTCTATGTCCCTCCGGATGTCACCGGCAGTTCTCCCTACTCTGACGGGGATAGCCATCGACAGCGGCAGGCGCGAGTTGAATGTACGTGCGACAGCCAGGAGCTGGTCCCGATCCATTGATTGCAGATGAGGGTGGCAGCAGAAGGGCGGCGTAGGGAACGTCGTAATGATAATGCTGCCAGAAGTGGGGGAGTCGTTTTGCACTGCGACATAAGAAGTGACCGTCGGTATGGGATGGAATGGGCATGCTGGTTGGGCAGGGCGCTGGAAGGTACGCTTGGATGCCTTGGGCGTTGAGCCTGGGGAGGAGAAGGAGAGAGGGCGAGGCCGCCTGCCGAGGTTTACTAGAGGCTTGGGCTTGAGGTAGTCCAAGAGCCGTTTGACTGGGGTGAGGGGGAGTCTCTGTCTCCTCTGGGTTCTTGCCATTTTCCAAGACGATGTATAAGAAGGCTGAGACGTTTAAAGCGCCAGATTTTCAATGAGAATGTAAGTAAGGAAGATGACTTTCACCTTTAGTAGGACGGATGTGTCGGTGGCTGGCGATTTCAGTCCGAACTGCAAGTCTAAGGCCGTTCGTCAGCCACCAGTTTAACGTCGGTTCCGATTTGCATGTCGTTGAAAAATTCTAAGTATAACGTGCCAGCTGCAACTGCCCCTTGCTCTTCGTTGTTTGAATGAAATAGGACTCCCCATATGTGGCACCATGACTATGAGTGCATGCGGTTATGGAGCATTTCACCAGCCTTCCTGCAGCTTGTGCCATGCCGTAGATCACTGGATCAAGTAGGGCGGTTAACATTCGAATGACAACAATATACTATCGTATTGTTGGGAGATTTCTCGACAGCATCTTCTTCAAGTATGAATATTCTTATCATCTTGATCTGTCGTTGTCTCCGACCAAATCCAGCTCACCGATATACACATCATTTCCAGGATATGGTCGCCTGACGTTCTAACAACCCAGTAAAACACAAACTGGCCTGTGAACGATTAATGGGAGGCGAGAAATGTGAGAGACTGCTCGTAAGTGCAGTAGCATTTGAAGATATATGCCCAATAGACGGTGATTGGCGGCCATATGTGGCCAAGTATGTTTTGGACCCAGGCTGAAGACAGAAAGGCCCGACAATAAGAGCAATTTCTACGTTAGTCAGGGCTCCGGAACAAGCGTGGCATAGCGTCTCAGCTTACCGACGAGGTTAGAGAGACGTGAGAGGATTTCGCAAGCACAAAATGTCTCAGCCACAGACTACCCGATAAGGCAATTTTCTCTCCGCCCTGAACGAGCGTAGCCGAGCGTTCTCATGTCCGTGCGGTCTGCACACCGCTGACCGCACCACTGACCGTCGACCACAGCAGCGGCCTCCCGCCTGAACCAAGTCTGACGACGATGTGTAGAGCCACGATTTGGCGCTGGCGGGAGCCCGGTCGGGAAAGTGCGGATGAAGGTAGGTCATAAGACGAGTATTGAAGCAGCAGGTTAGCCCGATATAGCTTCAATACAACTTCAGGAGGGCTCGTGTCACGAATACGTCCATGATTCTTTCTTGGTCAGACTGCATATTCTGGCGCTGATCGTGTTTCTTCCTCTCAGGACCGTCCGTCATATATAGGGCAGTCAGCGTCCGCGCACACGACAATTTCCGCCCTAGACAGCCCACGCACCTGCTACGTCGCTGCCAGTGATGTCCAAACCGATAGATGCAGCATTGACGAAGCCCGTCCCTGAGGCGGGAACACCAGCGGCCCGTCCGATGCCAAAGAAACAGCCCTATCCCTTCTGGCTAGGTGGTGCGTACACACTGGTCGTCTTGCAAAGGCACCTCATGACTTGAGAACATCAGGTGTGGCAGCGACGATAGCAGCCTCGATCACCCAGTATGTTTGAGCGCAGTCTTTGAAGGTCTTGCCTGACGAATGATGTGCCAGCCCTCTTGATTTGACGAAAGTGCGATTACAAGCTTCGGGCGACAAGCGCATGATAGAATCGATCCGAAAGACGGTCAGAACAGCGGGTACGTGTCCATTATTGGGCTTGTTTATATACTAGGAGAAGCGGAATTAGAGGGCGTTTGATCGGATAAATCGTGCTTGAGACCCGATCAGCGCCGGAAACTTTCAATATCGTTCTTGTGGCTTATCTGTGGTGGCATGCTGATGCTGATGCAATCGCTCGTGCAGGCGTTCGTGGCCTGTTTGACGGTATCTCCGGAACATGGATGCGGCAAATGAGTTATTCGCTCTGTCGATTCTGGGCGTATGATGAGAGCAAGAAACTCATCGGAGCAGGTGGTAAGTCATGCAGGTCAGTGCGGAATAATCAACCTCAATCCCTCCAGGCAAGAATTCTCCTGCATGGAAGTTGGCAGCGGCAGGATCGATGGGTACGCCTCTCGCAAAATCGAATGTCTCTCTACTGGTTACAAACGACTCTTCCAGCGGGAGGCATCGCTGGCCTCGTGGGCAATCCGGCTGAGATTATCATGGTCCGTCTCCAGGCAGACGCTGCCAAGCCTCCCGAGAAGAGGCTGAACTACAAGAACTGTTTCGACGGTTTGTTCCGCGTGAGCCCGCCCAGTATGATTTCGCCTGCGTCTTACTGACGTTATATGTCCGGAAGATGGTCAGAGAGGAAGGAGCCTCCTCGTTAGCACGCGGATTGGGGCCCAACGTATTCAGGGCTATTTTGATGAATGCCAGTCAGCTTGCCTCGTGAGCGTCTCATTCAGTTGAGTACCGGCAGGACTGTCTGCTGATGACGACGTTCGATCGCAGTTACGACTTCTTCAAGGCAGAGCTTCTGAAGTCGGGATACTTTGACGACAATATCTACTGTCACTTTACGGCTAGCTTCGGTGCCGTGCGTGTTCATTCTCCACTGTTCTCATAGAACAACAGCTGACTTACATGACCGTGTTATCTGCTCTCAGGGCACTGTGGCTACAACTGTCTGTTCCCCAGCTGATGTCGTGAAGGTGAGTCGCGTCTTCGAATTATCAAGGCTCTGCCCTGACGTCCCACATCCAGAGTCGAATCATGAACGCATCGGGACCAGGGTCATCAGTATGTACCCTCCCCGTACACCGTACCGATACTCAATCACCTTAATTAACAGTCGACGGTGTCTGCTATCCGCACCGCCATCGCGACCGAAGGCCCGATGTTCATGTTTAAAGGCTGGGTGCCGGCGTGGACGCGGTTGCAGCCCACCACGATCCTGATCTTCTTGACCCTGGAACAGCTGAAGAACGTCGTTGACTTTACTAGGAAGTTGAGGGGCGAGCCTGGGTATTGATCCTGGCTCCTTCGCTTTGTTGTGGTATATACCCGAGTCGGGTCTTCCGCTTTGGACATGGCGTTGTATGAGTAGTCGTTCGTCGCGCTGTCCTTTCTGTCCTTTCTTTTTGGAGGGGGTAGATCATCGTTTTTGTATCCGTATTGCATCTCCAGCATGTTGTGATAATTGAGCTTGTCTGCGCGTATGCAGCAGCCATTTTCAGACACAGGTTAACACGATCCTTCCATAAATCGGTCCTGTTCGTGATTCTGCTGCAGTGGGACGCTTTCATAGCGCTGCTGGAGTTCTTGGAAAATGCCTTCGGGAAGTGTAGTCAGGGAATAACAAAGCTACATGAGTAACGGATACATGTGAAAGCGAGAACCTGCACGCAAATCTTGTGTTGTTTGTCCATTATACTGACGACTGGCAGAGGGGAACTTCAATCAGTCAATCGACCCGTCGCTTCTACCTTTCCTTTGAGTAACGTCCACACCCTCATCGTCAGCGCTGCATCCAGCGTCCCCCACCTTCTGATCAGCAGCCGACTCCGTTATTGATGTCCGATCGCATTGCCTACTGGAAGTATCTTCATCAGTGAGCGAGCTGGCCTTGGGCACACTGTCCGAATTCTCTTGTATAGAGAGTATTGTATCTTTGTAGACGGGTTCGAGCGTGATATGGACTTCAATCGGCTTTGTTGTGGTTTTGTTAACATTCAGGATGGAGGCGTCTTGCTCGATGCAGGACATGCCGACCCGGAAAAGCTTGCTCAGCCAAGATTTCCATAGAGAGACACAGTCCTTTGTAGAATAGTCAAGGAATAAGACCACCTGTAAGCAAAGCAGACACGGAGCCGCACTCACATGAACAGTCAGCCCAAAGGCCACGAACACAGCCAGAGGGACTAAAACGCAGTCAGATGCCGCAGTGAAGCAGCAGTAGTAGGGACACTTCGTACGCACCAGCAGCTGGATATACGAACAATATGATCGTCGAAGCTGCCTTGTTGGGTGTCAGGCCCACAAGGCAGGACCTATGGGTACACTTTCAGCGGGGAAATACAGCAAGAACCGGAGAATCATACATGACGTAGATAATCTGATAGATAATGAACACACCCATGCGCAGAATAAGAGGCCTATCAGCCACAGTTGACTCGATCAGATGGCCAACACGTCTTGGCCTCCGCCAAAGCCATAGGAGCATCCATACTACACAGTGGACATCATGATGGTCATAATATTGTCGAAGAACCGAATTATCATACCTTCCAGTGCGATGACTACTAGATCACATGCCACAGCATATATCTCCACTGAACTACCACTGGCAGCAGTATGAGAATGGTCATAGATAAGGGTCGAGGCCGACTTACAGCCAAGCGCTACTAATGACGCAGTAGTAGCGGTTGTCCTGATGCTGGACCCGTGAAGGGGTTATAACCCCGACCTATAGCACGGAAGTCCGAGTCATTTTCGTGAACCGAACTGGCGATGATCGCTACGTACGGCAACTGTGATCAGCATCCACAAGACAAATGTGAAGTATGGCAAGAATGCAAGCTGTTTAGATACACGGGCTTGAGCCGAGATGACAGCCGATATATGAGACTCGGCACATACCACATATGTCCTTAGTCTCTCTGTTCTCGACGCAGACGTGCTTATTTTTCTGGTCGTGGCAAAGAGTTCTATGGTCAAGGCCAGGGTTGCCGTTATTACCCTGTCAACATGATAAGCTCCAGCCATTGTTAGGGCAGATATCCTGGATCACATCGTATCCCCGCCATGCTTGAATGAAGCAGTAAAAAGACAGTAGCCCCAGCCAGGAGTAGGGTCTTGAAGCTGCCCGGAGTATACTCTGATATATGCTAGATATCAAACACTACTTCTTGTCGGACGGATAGCTACGTACAAGAACCATGGACCAATTCCGTATATCACAGTGGCGACGAGGAGATTGATAAGGTGAACCTTCCTGGGATGGACTTCATTGGAGAAGAGCAGTGTCCCCAGGAGAAATAATAGACAGATTTGTCCGAGCAGATTAATGCTGAATAGAAGGTATATCCAGACAAAGGGACGCGAGCCAAGATATGGATATTGTACAACTGCTGCCATGCCGAGGAGGAAGACCTGTGGACAGAGGACTCGGGGGCTGTAGGACGAAGCCTTGAGATCCGGGTGTTAAAGTACCTTCCTGACCACGATAATTCTGGAGTAATCGGATAGCAAGGCGGCTACCAGCGCATCCAACAGGTTCATCTGAGCTATTAACAGAGATCAACATGCGCTTTAGACAAGCCGAATACCGCTATAGAGGAGAACAAAGGATGGTGATGGACTGCGGTGATATGCCAGAGGCACTGGTCATTATCCAGAAATTGGAGGTAACTCACCAAGCTTCCTACCCATAAATGTGGATAAATGTATTTATGTACTCGTGCATCAGTGATTCCGGGAGAACTGCTGGGTACCATATGAGATGCCGCCAAATGAATGGGCCGTGGAGTCTGAACACTCACTTGCTGGCAACAGAATGGCCTCGAGTTCAGCGCACAAGCATCCGTTCCGCAGCGTATCGGTAGGAGGGGCGGCGGATTCGGGTATACCCTCGAGTGATATCTCATGTGCCAAAACCGACCAAGGAGCATGCCAGTGTTTGGTCGCATTAGCACCGCAAAATGGATAACACTACTCGCATTACGACCTGCGATGTGACACTGTCACAAGTCCTTTGCACTTGTACGCGGATATTTATATCTCAGTAGGCTGGCCATCGTCGTTAATACCCGAGATACCTACGAACAGACAGCTTTCCTGGATTTAGCCTCATAACCGAGAGATAATGGATATTCTGAGACGTGACACTCACGCGAGTAGAGTGATGCTGAAGAGGAGGTATATCCAGTCAAAGGGACGCGAGCCAAGGTAGGGATATTGTACGGCCGCCGCCATGCTCGTTGCTGAGGAGAGAGAGCTTTGGCAGAAGGAATGAGGGGTTGTAGGACGATACCTTGGTGCCCAAGCGATAAGTACATTCCTGGTTATGATACTTCTGGATCAATCAGATACACGATGACTACCATCGCATCCGACAGGTCCATCTGAGCTATTGACGTAGAGGCCCCCACACGGTTCAAGATGTTCGGACAAGCCGATCACCGAACAGACAAGATGGCAGTGAATTGAGGCGATGGACCATAGAGCTGGTCGCTATCCAGCGAATGAAGGTAAGTCACCAAGCATCGTGCTCAAAAATACGAATAAATGTATTCATGTGTTCATGTAGCAGTGTCCCGGAAGCACTGGTAGGTGCCGGCCATGAGATGTCGTCTGATAGATGGGCCATGCAATATGAACACTCACTTTGGAAAGACAAAGTAACCTTGAGTTGAGTGCGCAAGCATCCCTACGGCGGCGTACCGGTAGGAGGGGCGACGGAGTCGCGTATGCCCACGACCGGTATCCCTGTGCCAAAGCCAAATGAAGAGCATACTAATCCTCGGTCACATCAGCACTGGCAAGGTAGATAGTACTTGCTACTCGCCTCTCGACGTGTATTGTGTGACTCTCACAAGTCCCGCCCACTCGTACGCAGATATTAATATCCGATCAATTCTGGTGCTTCATCTGCCAACACCCGAGATATCTACGAACGGACAGCTTTTCTCGATTTAGCCTCCGCGCTGAGAGAAGATAGATATTATGAGACTCTACACTCACACTCGTACATAGCCTCATCAAACGGACTTCGAGCAGCGTTCTCTACTGCTGAGGCCAGAACCCTGCCTCCGCAGTCGGTCCAAAGCAAATGCCTGAGGCCTGGCGAACATACTATCTCACAGCTAAGCTGTAGGGCCCCGTCCCAAGCACCACCCTCAGGCCATTTGAACTTGACTTGCTCAATAAAAGGCTCCTGCGAGAGTTCAGGAATGCCGGAGAGTCAGAATTTGCCGACATCCGTTTATAGCATTCACTTGCCCATATCGGTAGGAATGAGGTATGACGTAGTCTGCTATCTTCCGCGCATACACGATCTGTAAAATGTGAGTGCTTTGTGAAGAAGTGCATCAACCTGCAGAGAATGTATAAAAGACCTCAATACACCGATCTGCATTCTCTGCCTTTTCCCTCTCAACATCCAGCATCTCTTTGGCAGTGCGCTGTGACCAACGTCGGCGCCAACCATGCAGAACTTGTGGTTGCCTCACGACCGCCTCAAGTTTCCGGTGTATCATATCTTCGCGATGTAGCATGGGACTCAGAGCAACAAGTGAGCCAATATTTTCCTGCGTCTTTCAGAGGGTCGGGACTCGCATTTGATCTTGCACGTGAGTGATCGAGCCGAAAGAGGCAACAAACTGGAATTGTTGTCTTCACGTCTACCGCCATGCCCCGTCGCGCCGCCTCGCCCTCCAGCGACTCCGATGATGCGCCAGAGGCCTCTACGTTCTCCCAGTCGAAGAACGCAGCAAAGATACGACAGGCGGATGTGCAGAGGTTCCATGCGGCGGAGAAGATGAGAAGGAAGGAGAGGAATCGGGGTAGAGACCGGAGGGCGAAGGAGCGGGCTGCACAGCGGGGAGGGAATGAAGGTGGTGGTGCAGCTGAGGAGGAGGAGGCGAGGGGGGCGAGGGCTGCGGTAGAGGCGAGGATGCAGCGCGCTATGGAAGATGCAGCGGGCGAGTCTGACGCAGAGGGGGAGGACCATCTCATGAGTGAAGACGACCCCGAACTGGACGCCTCGAGCGAAGGCAGCTTATCTAGAGATTTTGCGATGTCCCACGATAACCTCGACGAAGACGCAGACACGGAAGACGACGCGGAAGAAGCCCTCCCACTCGGCTCCTCCAACCCGAACTACCTCCCCGACGACCTCTTCACCACCGCATTCGCCTCCTCCTCCCAACCCGAAGCACCCTCTTCAAAACGCCATCTCCCCACTAAGGCCCGCAAACCCAAACGCAAGCCCGCACGCAACAAAGCAAAGGACACGATCATCGGGTACGTCTCCCCATCCTCTCCGACCCACAACTGACCAGATCCAATATGTGTGCTACAGGCCCCGCGCCATCCGCGTCCTTCCCAAACTCACTCACCAGGCCTCCCAGACCGCATCCTACACCGTCCCCTCTCAGAACGTCACCAAGTTCCTCACCCGCAGTCTCAACCTGAAAGGCCAGAAGCCCAAAAAGCAAGCTTGGCAGAGATTACCGGGTAAGTCCTGAAACAGGACGATATAGGATGCTTGCTCACGCATGCCTGAATTGCAGCGAATATCGGTGTCATGAAGCGAAGCGGCCCTGCGGCGACGTTTGTTCGACGATAGCATTGTCGCCCGTCGTCATGTATATGCACTACCATGTTGTCGTGCATTATATTATCATTATGGTCTTTGACCGCAACCCTCTTCATGCAATCATAGATATATCATTTAACCTCTACGCGTGCCAACGAAGGAACAAAAGCAAGGCACGCAAGGTACACACTAACCTACAAACAAGTACACCACAGTGAACTACGACAAGGACGATCTGGTTTTACGCGATAGAAAGCAGACAAGCGGCAAAGCGACTAGCAAAGCAAAGGATACAAGGTCAGAGTGGTACAAACAACAGTGCGTGCGGATATGAGTGGATGCGATGGGTGGGTTTGCTCATGCGAGTCGGATGCCGTATGGGACAATATGAGCGATATCGAGACAAGATGCATATGTACGAGGTTGACGTTGATGTGGATTGGAATTGAGACTGAGATAGAGAGGACTGGCATAGATGGGTGAGCATAGATGGTTAAGCATAGCATTACCGAAACTTCTTCAGACCAGACGAGGCCCACTCGGCCGACCGCGCGGACGCGGGCGGTTGATCCTCAGACCTTGCGGGGCACTACCCAGAATATAATACGTCAATACAGAGCCTCTCCCCATCACCTCGTACGACTTGCCTGATCACGAAATCGTCAGTCCCAAACACATTCTCCTTATCTCCCCTACGGCGCGCACGCAGCTGCTCTCCTCGCGATCTGTCGGCCACCTTCGTCGCTCCCGCCCCAGGCGAGGCCGCGGCGTTGGAACGGCCGGAGCCATCTCGAAGCACGGACGGGCGCACGCTCTCACGAGATATCACGATCTGGTCAGGAGACAGCGACACATCGCTGCGCGGGTAAGGTGACGGCCTGGAGTTCGCGCGCGACCGGATGCGACGCGCCCGGAGCTCAGAAGGCAGCGGACCGTGGCTCACCCGAGAATGCTCGAGGAACGCCTTCATACCCTCGCCGTGTCGAGGTGGCTCGAACGCTATCGAATCAAACAATTCAATCACAGTCATCCAGTACGCACACCCAGACTCACATTGTAGCGCGAAGAGCGAGAACGGCGTGTCGATCCACACGCGCTTGCTCTCTTCCACTGTTTCCTCAGCTTCCTCCTGGAGAGTGTAGTACCTCCGCAAGATAACCGTGCCGCCCTCGGCATCCAGTTCTGCAGTCTCTACGTCCTGGTCGACAACCAATACAGAGTCCGAAGGGAACGAGTTTGGCGCGCCCGACGAAGAAGGGTCGGAGCCACTCGAGAACTCCTCTTCGATGGTTTCGTATACCGAGTACATCGAATGGCGAGAGACCCGGGCCTGAGACAGGCGGCGATGACCCGCGCACCTGGCCCTCGCTCGTACGTCGGGCGTAGGCTCGGTAGCATCTGACAGTAAAGCGTCAAGGTGCGACACGTCGATGCTGGAAGGAGAGCCGCCTGATTGAGAAGACCCATCAGACGACAAGGAAGGTGTGCCAGCGTCTGAGCTTCCGACAGTCCCGGAACGAGGGCGAGACCCTGGAGCAGAGCCGGAGGGGCTAACCCAGGCTTTCGGGAGGTTAATTGCGCATATCACAGAGGAAGGCTGTAGACTCACATCCAGTAGCGCGCTCTGCTCCTTCAACAGTGAGAGGATTTTCTTCAAGACTTCGTCTGACCGGCGAACCAGGAATCGCTTCCCCCATCTGGTTATCAAAGTGGCTGGACGACGGGGAAGCCACCAAAACCCTTTGTGATACTTCCCATTCAACTGGATGAATTGGCAAAACAGGATGGTGGTGATCAAGCTCTCTTTGTTTCCTCTTGCTGAACACCACACAAGGAGACGCCTCTACCACGGACCCCATGGAACGCCGACGCACGCGCCCGCCGCCGAGCATCTACAAAATAATTCATTTGTTTTGAGTTGGGACCACAGCAGCAACTCTCAGAACGCTGCTCACCGAAATCATAGTGTCATCTTCCTTTCCAAGGCTATGAATACTCCTTTGACTATACAGAGAGACCGGTCGGAAATGTTCATCAGGAGGAAGGCTTCTCCCCAGAGGATGCGAGAAGCGGCGGCCGAAAAGGGACTCCGATGAGATACTCGTGCCGTAGCCCGATTTATCGAAAAGGGAGTTCTGCATAGAGGACCTACGATCATGGTCCGACGTAGAGTAGTCATAAGACGAGCGACGTTCACCGTCTTTGCTCCCTCCACTTGCAGGAGGATATGCTGGGAGGCGCATGCAGTAGTCGTCTCCTGACCCGAACATCTTGTCCCCAAGGCCGGGGCGACCTAGGCGCGCAGGAGAAAAATCGCTAGAAAACGAATCCACAGATGGATTATATTGATGGCTCGCCCAACTCGCTCTTGCACTGTTAGCACCGTACATCGCATAGTCTTCGACGACAGAGCTGCCGCTTGTGCAGGTTCCGAGACTCCGACGATTGTAGCCTGTAGGACCTCGGCTATAGATAGTGACAGCAGGTCCGGCAGAGGCAACTGAGATGACGGACTCGGGGCGCCTTCGACGTTGTTCAAGGACCTGTGAGTTGCGAGCTGCCCGGAAATAGAAGCTCGAAGCATTACTATCGAGCCGCCTACGTATATGCTGAGGTTCGTGCTTCAAAAACGAGAATGTGTCATCAACAGACAACGACATGGATGACGCGTCATCGAACTTAGTCCTGCCGTGTAGCCATTGATCAGAGTCATCCTTGAAACCAGAGTCGCCGTCTACTCCGCGAGATGAGGCAGAGGTGACACTGAACCGAGAGATCTCTGGGGCATCTCCGCGCCTGTACGTAGCTTGCGGCGGAGGATAGAAAGTTGGGCGATTCGAATTGTATTCGAATCTTCGCCTAACCTCGTCAAAGGACTCCAACCGACGGACGCTAACTGCGGATGGCTGATTTGAGTGGACACCCGTCAGCTTGCAAAGTGCCTCGTCGCGAGCGCGTTGCTTTGAGCCGGAATCGGAGGAACCGGAGCGAAGACGGAACGGAGGCGACTGAGCATGGCTAAACTCCGAGTCAGTATAGATTGCCTTCAGCACTGAGCTATCTCTCTCTGCGCGAGAACCACTGGAGAGAGCGCGGGCAAGAGACGCCGGCGGGATTATGTCTGATAGTGTCAGAGGCTTCTCCTCAGCGGCGAATGGCCTGGGAATAGAGGGAAACTCGGCCGAGGGCGGTCCACCAAACTTGAACTCCCTGTTCAATTTGCCATAGGAAGGTCGCGAGCGCATGGATTCAGGGTCATCGTACTTTGTTCCCGGAACCTCGTTGATGGCAGTGACAGGAGGTTTTCGTGTTAGCCAGTCGTCGGAGGGCGCTGAACTCCCAGCGTAGCTGCTCGCAATTGCGGACTCCTCCACCACCTCATCTTCGACAGTACGCTGAGAGACAGCCTCCGTGGCGGAGCTGACCGCAGCATCCGTAAAGTCATCAGATCCATCGAAACCGTACTGCAGGTCAAACCGGGCAGAAGTACGGAAGGCATTCTCGAGCTCCTCAATGAAGCTGGCTTGATCACAACCGCCAGATTCCCTCAGCATCCGAAGCTCGCCCGTAAAGTCGAATGACTGCTGCGTATCATCTTCCGAGGGAGAGGGCAGGCAGTCTTCGTCGATGTCTATCTCATTGCCATGTTCATCATTGAGTAGAGCACGGAAGACGGGAACCTTCTGTCGATCATCCAATGACACGTCCGGGGAAGGCTCCGGCAGGGGACTGGTAGGCGGAGACCCTGGAGAAGGAGGCAAGTCCTCAGAGACGTTCACCCGGAATGATATAGTGTCACCATCGCTGTCGGATTGACCCGCAAGGATGGCTTGCAATTCATCTGGGATGTCGGAATCAGGGTCATCAGGGTCTATGTTCTCATCTGCAGTGAAAGTAGAAGCTCCCATGGTACCAGTGAGTCCAAGACCTCGGCGTGCCTCTCGAGGAATAAGTATACTGTCCCTGAGGTGCTCCGCGAGTTGGTGCGTCGAGGGTCTTCGAAAGACAGGAGTGGGCCACCCGTCCTTGTCATCGTTACAGGTTTCGGCGCTACTGGGCTGGGACGGGCTCGAGCCCAAAGCCAGCCCAGAGATATGGACAGACTCCTCTCGCGCGAGAAGCCTGCGTGCCATTTCAGGGGACGAGTCGTCATCTTCACTAGCTGCGGCAACTCGCGTTGTAACCCTGGGACGAGACGGACGAAGAGGCTGGAAAACAGGAGGATTTGGCGCAGGCGCAGGGATCTCCCACTGCTTCCGCTTGTGAGTACGCCGAACAGTTACCGTAGCAAGGACATTCTCGTTCTCAGCAACCGCTTGACCCCGCTCCCTCGACCTTGTGGGAGAAATGGGCCAAGGTGCTATCTGCTTCGCAACGCCATGGTGGTGCGTGGCCACCGGGATAGACGATCGGCCTCTCGACTGCGCGTAAGGTCCGAGTCGAATGGATCCCGTAGAGGACACATTATGCCGGGATTGATGCTCCTTCGATTGGTCACTCGCCCTCGCCTGCTTCTTGACAGAACTATCGTCTTCTCGCGGTCCTTTCCAACGAGGCAGGGCGGACCAGCTAGCCTTCTGCTTCAGCGACGAAGCGTTGATACTCTTTGGCGTGGCTTCGAGATCCAACCGGTCAACCAGGGAAGCCAGATCATTCGTCGCGGCATCTAAGGCAGAGATGTAGCCTATATGAGCTCGAGGTAAGCACGGGTAATATAGGCAGCGGACAGGTACTTTACTCACCGTCACTGTCCTCACATACCGCGGTCGGTCTTGACCGCTTCATGTGCCCGGGAAGCTGCTCAGACATAGGCCTTGCATGCCTGGGCCGCGCAACCTTGACAGGCGTCTCTGAGCTCTCGTGCGCATCATAATGACCTTCTTCAGTTGCTCCCTCCAGAGTCAACACACGCTTCTTGAGCGCAGTGGGCTTCGACGGCGGATCTTCGCGGACCTCATGCGCCTCGGGCAGTGTCTCCTGGAATAACTCCCTCGCGGGCGTGCGCTTCCGGGACGCGGAGCTCTTGCGACTCTCCTTGTCACTGCGCCCGCTAATTTTGCGCACTTGCTCCTTGAAGATAGTAGACGCCTGGCGTTTGATCGTTCTCTCTTTCTTTGCCATTTCCTTCACTGTCTCCAGTGCAGGCTCGTCCCACCTCACAGAAGACACGGAGCCCGACGATGATTTACCAGCCCTGGAAGAAGATGTTGACTGAGGTCTTAGGGAGGATCCATTGGACATTGTGGACGCTGAGCGGATGCGAGCGATGGTGCTCAGGTCCAAAGAAGATCTGACGGAAGGACGGCTCGGGCCTTGGTCCGCAACGATAGACACAGAGGAAGAGTTGGACCTGGCCATCCCAAGTCTCTTCGTCGCTTGCCACCCGAGGCCAAGGATGCTCTGCTTCTTCTCGAGAGTAGGCACCGTGCCAGGAGCGGCACTTGAGACGCCCATCTCCCAGCTGCTGTTGGACGTTTTTACAGGACGCTGCGTTTCTTCTTTCGCCTCCGTCTTCTCAGCCTTCTGCGCCTTCGCCTTCGCCTTCTTCTTCCTTTTCTTCCTTTCAGGCTTCGTATCAATTCCCTTTTCCTCCGTGGACTCGGTCTTGGTGCTGGCAGGATCCTCCCTATCCGCGCCCTTTGGTTGCGCCCAGCCTCCTAAGCTGCTCACCGACTTCCTAGATCGCGGCCGGGTGCTGATAGACTCGTCTTTCTCCACATTCGTCAGTCCTGCCCAGCCTCCTAGGCTACCCAAGGACTTCCTGGATCGCGGCCGGGTGCCAGCAGACTCGTCGTTCTCCACATTCGTCAGTCCTGCCCAGCCTGCGAGGTTACCCAAGGACTTCCTAGACTGTGGCCTGATGCTGACAGGCTCGTCCTTCTCGAGGTTCTTCGGTCCCGCCCAGCCACCTAGACTGCCCAAGGACTTCCTAGCTGGCGGCCTAGTGCCGACAGACTCGTCGTTCTCAGAATTCTTCAGCCCCGCCCAGCTTCCTATGCTACCCAGCGACTTGCGAGTCATAGAACGTGGCTTTGTCCCGACCGACTCGTCCTTCTCTGGATTCTTCAACTGCGCCCAGCTCCCTACGCGCGCCATCGACCGCATAGATCGCATTGCGCGAATCGCGATGGAGCCTGACTTCGGTGCGGCAACTTCGTCCTGAGGGGCCATGAATGTCAGAGTAGGAGCATCCGGAGGACAAGAGCCGTGCAGGGGAGGCGCTCTGTGTATATGCGGAGAAGGGAGTCCAGAGATACTACCCGCGATGTGCGTCTCGGTCCTCGAGTTAAGGAGGATTCCCACGTCCAGTGAGTGGGACCGGACTCTTGCCTCTGTGCTGGTCGACGTGAGAGGTCGGGCTGGCTCGGGCGCTGCGAGACTGTCTTAGTCGGCGAGATAACACGAGAAGCAGAAAACCCACTCTTGGATCGAGGCTTGACATTCTCAATGCCTTTGGCATTCGGCTTGCCTTTGGAGTCCCTACTCCCTCTTCCAAGGTTCCACCACTTATCCTTCTCTCCGTTTTCTTTCCTCCCATGAGCAACCTCAGCCGTGTTAGTGACGTCTTCCAGCATGGCAGGCTCCCACGAGATACTGTTGAGCCCCGCTCTCGACTTCTTCTTCTTCACCATGACGATGTCCCCCAGATCAGGGTCCTCAATAGGGTCAACATATATCTCGAAGCCATCTCCGCAGGCAGAAGCAGATCCCTGCTGAGCAGCATCGGATCGGCTGTCCCCTCTGTTCCTCGGCTTCATGCTGCCAGATAAGAGACTGAGCCTCGACTTCTTGGGTATCAATCGTCGACGCGGTGCCTCGTTCTCATGGCGGGGAGCCAGAGGAGAGGGAACGGACATGATAGATCCATTGAAAGATGTGTCGCCCTGGAAAATGGCTTCTGTCGCCACTGGTGTTGCATTCTCAAGGCGGATAGTGGGGGCACGGGGACGTCGTGGCGGTGTTGTAGATGAAGGAGGTCTAGGACGGCCACGGAAGAAATCAAGATCAGGATTCGGAGCAAGGAGAGTGCTACGCAGCATAGTCATTGCAATTGGTCGTGAGCAGAGGAAAAGCGTGAGTCGAGAAAGGTAGCGATATGCAGTCGTGAAGTCGTTTGAGTTCTACAGCTGTTGGAATAGCGGGGCAGTCGCTTGGCGTTATATGTCGTAGTTCGTTATTTGTTTGGGCCTTTATCACAGTAAGGTTGTTTCAGGATATACCTCGTCTAGTCGTGATGAGCGTTACTGCAGTCGTAGGAAACCTCTTGTCCAGCGAAGAGTGTGCACAGATTCTAGTCAAGTGCGTTAGCGAACAAATGGGGCTAACAGTAAGGGATAGTACCTCGTTATTTCGCAATGATGCCTCTGCGAGGGCAGACGGCGGCTACGCCTGAACCAGTAGACGTGAGCACTTGGCTCGCTGCCAGTGGTAAGGGACTATCTATGCTGCACCAGTCGCATAGGGTAACTCGAACCAACATCAACACGGGGCGTTAGTTTCGTGGGCACCGGACCCAATAAAGTCAGGAATGGAAGCATATTTAGCGCACACACGGCCACACAACGCGTAAACAACGCGTGGCGTCATGCTCGCCACGCCCTCTGCGTGACCGCGTCGGCCAAAATACCTTGGCCTCTTGATGTCGACTCTGCTCCTGCAACTTTGCTATGTTGACTGCAGTACGATCATGGTGGAATTCCGCTCTCTAGAATGGTTGCTGTTCCGCTCGTTGGAGCTCACGTCAACCACGTAGTATGCATATGACGGACGCAAGAACATTTGCCCACTTGATTGTTCCCATGCTCATGCACGAAGATATGCGGCACTGGCAGTTTGAGCGGGTCATGAGGCGACAACAGTTCCGCGCGGACATCGCCGACGTCGGTCCCAGCACACTAGTATTCATGCTGGATGCGGAGAGGGAAAAGGTAGAGAAGGCAGGACGGACTATGGTTTTTTCGGGTGTCCTCTATATGTTTTGGTCTGTGCTTCTTCGCAATTATAATGTACCCCTGACTTTTTGCGGATTGTGCAAGACGCAGAAGATAGCAAACTACGTCATATGGACGAGTAAATCCGAAGTCGTTGCGACAAGATTCATGCTCAGGCATGTCACTTTCGCGCACTCGTGCATATGGAACCCGTCTAAGCTGATACGACGTCGTGGTACGACTGCGATATATCTGTTGCAGATGTTAAGTCAGAAGAGTATTCCCAATGCTCTTCGGAGTCTGTTTAACAAGGCCATGTACTGACGTGGGTATCGAGTCTCAGAATATCTCCAGAATGTCAATGGAGCCTCAACAAGGCCGATTGAAGTACAAATCACGCTCGACTCTGTCTACAAAGATACAAGCCTCTCTACCCAAGAAAATTTGGACAGTGTAGTCAAGGCTGCTGGGATCGTCGATGAAGGCACTGCTGGTAGATCAGAAGGTGGGGGACGCCGGATGCAGCGCTGATGATGAGAGTGTGGACATTACTCAAAGGAAGGGTAGAAGTGGCGGGTCGTCTGACTGATTGAAGCGGCGTGCTTCACCCAGTATGGTCTCAATCCTTCAAGCAAAGGAGTGGCACGATTCAGACGTTGACGCGGCTCGACTTCTAGGGCTGCTGTATTCTATCGCTGTCTGCTTCATACGTAGTGTTAACGAAGATTAAGCTGAAATTTTTTCCTCTGCCATTCGTCAATATTATGGACAAACGACATAAGATATGCGTGCAGGGAATTCCGTGAAGCTGCACAACATTTCGTTTCTTGCCTCTTTCGGCTCGATCACGCACGTGCGGCAGACCGCCTTCTGCTCCTTCCGCAAGTCAGCTTCGACGATTCTGGTCCCATGTCGCAGTGGACCCTTCCCTTCCTCGACCCACCATCCCGCGCGGGGGCACCGAAAGGCAAATACGCACTGATCATTCTCAACCAGCCTTTCTCTTTCCCTCTCTTATCCAGAGTCTGGAATGCGTGCCGGTGGAGGTGTTGTGCGGACGGAGGGAGTAATAGGCTGTATGACTTGCTGAGCTCTACGGAGGGTCAGGATCCCAAGAGGTTGTTATATGCGCAGGACTGCTGCTCGAGTGGCATGTTAATTCCATCGCCAGCTACTTGCCAGACCTTATCAAGGGCGACTTGGACTCAATACGGAGCGACGTAAGGAAGTATTACGAGTCCCAGGTGCGCCGCACTCACTCTACTCGCGCATTCTGGTGCTCACGCATCGGCGCAGAATGTGACCGTCATTGAGGATGGGGACCAATACTCCACAGACCTTATGAAGTGCATCCACAGCATCGAACAGAAAGAACAAGCCGAAGGCGCCCAGGTCAGCCCCGCACCTCTCCTCTCCCTTGACGCGTTCTCATACCGGCAAATCC
Source organism: Heliocybe sulcata (assembly GCA_004369045.1). Taxonomy (NCBI): domain Eukaryota; kingdom Fungi; phylum Basidiomycota; class Agaricomycetes; order Gloeophyllales; family Gloeophyllaceae; genus Heliocybe; species Heliocybe sulcata. Next base: position 333,777 of record ML213524.1, on the reverse strand, counting down.
AGCGCTGACACGCTCGGGTTGCACTGCAGGAACAGTACGACATCGTCCTCCTCGGCGGCCTATCCGGCCGGCTCGACCAGACCATCCACACCCTCCACTACCTGCACAAGCTGCGCACGACGAGGAAGCGGGTGTATGCGATCACGGACGAGAACGTCGGGTGGGTGCTGGACGAGGTGCGCGGCCCATTTAGCCTTCAGAGGCGAAGCCTGGTTTTGATATCACGGCAGGGAGAACACTTAATCCATATCAATCACGCCGTGCTGGGGCAGACGTGCGGCCTTCTCCCAGTAGGCGTGGACTCGACGATACTGTCCACCAAGGGGCTGCGGTGGAACTTTAGTGAGCACCGCCCGCGTCCGTTCCTTCCTTCCTGACTGACTGACTGATCCGTCCACCAGCCGAGCAAGAGTCGTCTTTCGGCGGCCTCGTCTCGACATCAAACCACCTCGTCCCGGAGGAACCGACGGTATGGGTGAAGACCTCCAGGCCCATCTGGTGGGTCGCAGAGTTGCGCAATTTGGCCTAGGGAACCAAAGATGTAGGTCGTCGGACAAGCTGTCAAAAATACAACGACCACATTCACATGATGATGCTGTATGATGCCTAAGAACCGTGCTTTCAGCGCCGTTACCTCACATCCTCTTGTCTTCCCTTTTCGAAAGAGATCGACCTGTTGCAGCGTCGGATTTACGACGTTAACTGAGGTCATCTTCTTTCTCCTCAAGTCATGCCACAGCATATATTCCGGAGACCCTCGTCGCAATCCCGCCCGCGCATCTCGGCCTTTCCGCTTGCTGTTGCTGCCAAGTCTGGAGACCATCCTCTGCCAAAGCTGGATATTTCTGTGATCCCGGGTAAATCCAGCGACGAGCGAGCTGCATTCCATATCCTGAGCACGGTGAGCGGTGAGATATACTATACATATATATTACAGGTGGAAGATATATACAAGAGGAGGAAATGAATCGTGCATGTCCCAGGTAAATCATAATCTATAGTATCGTTGTTCCCTTGTTACGCATCAAGGTATAAGAGAAAATCCGCCGAAATCAAGGAACGCTTCCTCTATCGAGAGTTTGCGGACGACCAAAACTTCAACAATGAGTCGAGGTTCGTTCTGGTCGACCGTGGGTGGGGGCACTTCATCGTCGGGACTGCACTCCATGGCCCCGGTCACGGCTACAACACCCAACTCAGCAGCCACTTCAACCGTCTGAGAGTTAACGTGCAGCGACGCGAACTCACACGAAAGCTCATCAACGCCCGCTTTCTCCCCCGACTCGCGCATCTGGTCCTCCAACGCAGAAAGAGGCGTGCCCGAAAAATAATCCGGCTCCGCAAGCACCCTCTGCTTATCCGCCCGCTTGCGGTCGCGCGCGGCCTGGCGCTTCGCCGCCTTTGCCTCCTTCGCGTCCTTGATCTCCTGCGCGGTCTTGATGCCCTTGAGCGCCTCCACGGACGACGGCAGAATCTTCTTCGCCTTCTGCCCGTGCCCGCGCTTCCCGTGCGCGACCGCGTCAGTGTGCGCCCGCCGGCGGATGGGCCGGGGCTTGTACACGGCGGCGATCTCGAGGTCGATGGCAGCGTGGGAGGCGATGTCGGGCTCGACGTCCGCTTCAGCGCCCATGTCAGAGACGTCGGGCTCAGGGTCCATGGAGAAGAGGGCAAGCGCGTCGTCGAGGGCGGGCACACCGAACGCGGGGTGATATGCGCCAGGAGCGACTACAGCAACGTCGTCGTCCTCCTGATCGTTATCCGTCGTGTCCGTCGTGGACACGTCAGACTCGGTCGTGGTAGCAGCAGCCGAGTCGTCCGCACCCAGGCCTGCTAGGCCCTTGTTGCGCCTGCGATTCCGCCGCCCATAAACACCCGCAGTGGCCTGCAGCTCCTTTGCGCGCTCGCGGTCCCTACCCGCCAGCTCGATCTCTTTTACGACGATAACACTGGCGCCGATCTCACCTGCCATTTCCTCGAGCGTCTGTATGGATGCCTCGAGCTGGACGCGCGGGAGCCCGATGAGCGCCCCGGAGTCGGCGATGCCGATTTCGTAGTAAGCCTGCCCACCCCCTTCGAGGAGGCGCCATTTAAGTTGTGTCACGAGACGCGCGAAGCGGGCGGGGGAAGGAGAGAGGAGCTGGAGCTTGTATTCGACGTTGCCCTGCGGCCGGGAGGGTCAATGCTGCCAACAGGACAAGGACAGTGGAAGGACTCACATCTTCTGCTTCAGCCGCGAGCTTGCGAATCTGGAGGCTCTGGGATACATTGGACTCAAGCGAACAGGGCGAGGGCGATGCAGAGATGAAGGGGTCCCAGGGGCTGGGTACGCGAGGGCTCTCGCTGTCGGATTCGCCGAACATGTTGCAATAGTTGTGTCGAGGTGTTTTGGTTGCTTCGTAAGGGTTTAATGCTGATTGTTGGCCTATATTCGAGGGATCATCGTGTCTCTTTAGAAACCGCTTATGGGGGATTGTAGATGTCGACTATGAGGGTAGCATCGAAAGACGAAGAGTCGGCTATCTGACTCGAATTGAGTGCGTCTGCCACTGAGAGCCCACGTGTTATCTCCCACGCCACGATTTGCATCCGAGCGAGTGGAACAGGTGCTTTCACCGGAGGGAACCGAATATACGTGATCGCTGTAAACGCCGACCTAAATTGAGATGTGGGCTTTGATATATGATATTCACCGGAAATGGCAGGTTATTTTTTAT
>ML213524.1:269666-330433 GCA_004369045.1 Heliocybe sulcata | reverse complement strand
GATATATCAAATAGATAATCATGTATCCAATTGCACGGATATTTCAACCGTGACTTCCCGATATTGGGTCACATTTACAGGGCAGTCATATATTCAGTTACTGGAAGTGTTTAGCATTAGCAGGAGCAGGCAGAGCCTCTGATAGCTTCATGGTCCAGAAAGCTTTAAACATCTTGCCTGAGAATAACAAGATGGCCCCTGCACTTGGCTCCAACGGGAGGAAAGGCAAGACGCCTAGTACTCGGTACTAGAGAAGATAACAGGGGGAGAAAGACGCAGGACAGGAATGCAACGGGGGTTCACCTTTATATATGTTTGGGTGTGACTTGAGGAAGTACTTGCGTGAAGAGAAAGAAGATCGCCTCAAATAATAAAGACTCGATCCAAAGGCAGGAGGCGCTGCAACAGGTCATTTTCCTTCCATAAAGGGAAGGAAAGAGGAAGGAAAGGAAGACGACTCCTGTTCAGAGCGCTCAGCTGGCGAGGAAGCCGTGCAGGACTCGGACCAGCGCTGCATGCAATCAGGGAATAACGCATAATATAGGTCATGATTTACCTTGGCCATCGCCGATTCATATCCTCTGTCGTATATCTCTTGTATATGTAGCTCACCGCTCACCTCGCGTATGTGTATCCAGAACCCATGTGAAACGCGCCTTGGTCATCGCCTATGGCCCGGACTGAGGAATCACAGGAGTATCCAGCATCACTTTCATTAGCCATTGTCGTAAAGTACTTCACGTTTGGTAAGCTATCCTCCGAACGCCGTCGGCAGCCTACTCGTCATAAGACCCTCATTTCTCTGCGTGGCGTATATAAGGACTAACCTGCACAGAGACGAAAGACCCACTCACATATGCGACCACCGAAAATTTTATTTACTTGGCTGTAGGGATTTTGTCCTTAGAAGACAGCCCTAAAAGCGCAGGATATCAGCGCCGCCGGCTACAAAGGTGATGCAGTTGACGACTTACGTGATCTCCCTCTGGGGCTTCACAAGGATGGAAGCGTGATTAGTAACACCCTCAATACGCGGGAACGCATTCAGGTTCTTGTGCAGCGTGAGCTGGAAGACGGACGAACTCCCTTGCCTGCAGCACATCCGTCAACAACTGGCGGAAAGCAGCAACACACCCACGTACCGGGCAGCAATAACCGAGTACGCGAGGAAGAACACCCAGATCCTGTACCAGCGGTCGCCATACTTCTCAACAACCTTATCCTTGTTCGATAGCCAGTTCTTATACCACCGGTAGATCGTCGCAGAGTAGTGCACGCCGCACACATCGATGTTCTTGACCTCAAAACCGGCACTCTCGACCTGGCTTACGACCCAGCCAAGCGAGCAGCTGGCGTCGGCACCAGGGAAGACATACTTGTTCATGAACAGGCCCCTGCGCATGGAAGTGAGCAGCCAGTGGGAAGCAGTGAGGCTGCGACGCACCAGATGAGGTCCTCGTACTGCCATGCCGGGCGGAGGCCTGCGACTTGTAATAGGAAAATGCCGTTGTCATCGAGCAGGTCGTATACCTGGCGCAGGAAGGCGCCATACCGGCGGATGCCGACGTGCTGAAAAGGCCATTCTCAGCACACGCAAGATGATACTGCCTGCGCTCGCACCTCAGCCATCTCCAAAGAGACGATCTTGGTGTAATGCCCGGGGCCGCCGGGGGCATCCCTGAAGTCCGTGCACAGGATCCTGGCCTTGTCATGAGTGAGGCCCGCGTTCTTGATCCTGTCGTTGCCGAATTTCGTCTGGTTCCGGGCGAGGGTCACGCCCGTCACGTCGCAGCCGTAGTTCTTCGCGGAGAACGCGGCGAGGGAGCCCCAGCCACAGCCGATGTCGAGGAGGCGGTCCTCGGGTGTCAAGCCGAGCTTCTCGCAGACGATGGTGAGCTTGTTTGTCTGAAGCTCTTCCAGGCTTTCTTCGCGGGAGAGGTCCTGCACGATACCGGACGTGTAGATCATGCTCGGGCCCAGGAACCTAGCGATATCGCGTTCATGGTTGCGACTCGGTGTGATTCAGTGGCCGAGGCGCTTACCATTCATAGAAGTCGTCGCCACCTAAAGCGGTAATCAGGGTCGGCCAACCGAAATACTAGCCGAGGGCAGAAACGTACGATCGTAGTGGTCGCGGACCTGCTCCTCGTCCTGGCTCTGGGTGTGCCTAATGACATCCGGGATGAGGTGCATGAAGACGTATTTGAAGAGTTCTGGAGTGAACACCATCTTGGCCCAGTCATGACGCTGTTCCATGATGTCCAAGACATCGCCTGAGGCAAGACGCGTTTCAACAGATAGAACACGCGTCAAAGGGAGCACGCACCGTTGAACTCGGCTTTGCCATCAAAATACGCGTCGTGGAACACCTGCATTGGGATTTTCTCCTTGCCTTTGAACTGCGCACGCAGCTCGGGATCCTTGATCGTAATGTACTCCTCGATGTCCTTCCCAGGCAACGCGACCTTCTCATTCTTCCTTGGCCCATACATACTCATAACCGTCCAGTATGCCACTGTAATAGGTATCCCAAGCAGCGCGACCATGAACAGATACGTCTTGAATCCGCCGCGGTTGACCAAGGGCAGCATGCGCTTGACGAGCCATGGTACGCCGAGCACGAGACCGGCGAGGTGGAGGTTGCTGAAGGAGCCATTCCCTTCTGCGAGAGCTACCAGAGGGGGGTTTTTGATAGCGGGCGTCGTCGTCACCTTCACTGAAGACATGGCTTCAGTTAACGTTTCCCGCAGCGGAGCTGGCACTTATAACTTCTCTGCTTTAGCGAGTTGCGTGGGAGAAATGCATGGGGTCCTGGCTAAGATTACCTCTTTCGTTAAACAATTTCCATACCCCGAGGACTCAAGCTGTACTCTGTTTCCCGCACTACTGTTATGCTCTAGCACAGTACTAGTGCTGCTACTGCAACTGCTCTCTGGTATACGAGCTCTGGCTATTGTGTAAGGAATACCTGCTCAGAGTTATAGGTGCTCTCGACGGCGAAAGTGAAGAGACTGGACAGAAACCCTCGACACGTCGCATACTGCGCGCGACACGACTGTAACGGACCCATTATAACCTATCACGCTTGAAGCAAGCTCGTCTCGAACGCGACTGAGAACTCTAATGGCGAACTATTACTCTCGTTCACCCCCACCACTGCAGCACCCAGTGCCCACGCACCCGACATACATCCCCGACCCACCATCCACGCCAGTCTCGCCCCAAGGCTACCAGCGCTACACCAGCTCACCCCCAACGGCTGTACCACCACAGTCCGTATACGCCCAAGCAGCCTATGCGCCCCAATTCCAGCCACAAGGCCATGCCTCACAACCGCACTTTCAGCCGATACCGGGACCGCAGGGACCAGGGATCCCGGACATTGCATCGGCATGGGGCGTGAATCCAGCGACGGCGCAGTTTGGTATGCAACTAGGGCAGAGTGCGGTGGCAGCAGGGCAGGAGTATGTCCAGAAAAACGTGAGTCGTCCGCTCAGTCGCAGCGACGCCAGGAGGGTTGACGTGTGGAGATAGTTAGGCGGGCTCATTCCGCTGAGCTCGTTGAAGAACCACTTTAATGTGTCCAACCACTATGTCATGCATAAGCTACGCATTCTTCTCTTCCCATGGCGGCATGGTCCTTGGACGAGGAAAGTGCGGCGGTCGGAGCAGGGCACGACGGAATGGCAGTCTCCCCGAGACGACGTCAACAGTCCCGACCTGTATATCCCATGTAAGCGACTTTCGCCTGTGTAGGATTGGTCTGACTGCATGGAATAGTAATGGCAATGGTCACATACGTCCTGTTGTCCGCCTTCACCGCCGGCCTCCAATCCAGGTTTGATCCCCGTATCCTGGGCGTATCCACGTGGAAAGCCATCCTCGTCGTCCTGCTCGATTTCCTCTTTGTCAAGCTCGGATGCTACTTCCTAAACATCCAGGGATCAAGTCCCGTCACAGATCTCATCGCCTATGGCGGATACAAGTTCGTCGGGTACGCCGGCGATTTTCTCGTAAGTTCAACTACGGAACTAACCTGCGTTACGTCTAGCGTCATTGTGACCTTGCTCGCAGGGCTACTGGGCTCGGGGACGTGGCTGTACCTCCTCGTCTTCGTCTACGCGTTCTGCTCGACAGCGTTATTCATGGTGCGGTCTGGTTTGCTGTCACTATACGTGCGCTAACAGAAGACTGCATAGCTCCGGTCGTTGCGTTCTGTGGTGTTACCGGACATCGTCAACACCCCTGCGACGGTCGGCACGGTGACGCACTCGCAGCGCAGTAGGCGGGTGACTTTCCTGTTTTTGGTGGCAATGTCGCAGATTCTCTACATGGGAGTTCTAGCCAGGGTCTAGGTGTCGGAGAGTCTGTGTTTTTCACGGCAATATAATGTATCATCCAGATTACACGCACGACACCGCCGTTCCCTACTCTCCGCCACAGTGACGTGGTGTATCCGCTCAGAGCGCGGAAGACGTCCGGCGCCTTTACATCGGCGCAGGCTGAAGATTGACTGGCGTCTCTAAGATCTTGACAATTGAAATCGCCCAGAATACCCCTCGTGCTTGGGTCTTCCATGGATCTAATCTTTCCCTAGGCAGCCCGTCATCGCTCATCTGAGCTCCTCTACGTCGCAGAATCCCGAGACCTTTTTGTCTCTGCGAGACATTGGTGCTTCTTCGTTGCTAGTTGCCGGTCTTCTGAACTCGGACCGGTCGCAATATACACACATCCGCTCTCATCTGATATCTGTGTCTGCCACACTGAACCGTGTAAGAATCATGGTGGCACTACCCATAACACCCGAAGTGCCCCTGTCTCTGTGCAATTTCTGGCTGATGATGGAAATATTTTGAATTGGACGTACTGGCCGATGAGCGGATGCTGAGCTGGCAGGGTTATCAGGCCGTTGCGACACTTACGTTGACTTATGCTACCTTTTTGAAGAGAATCCAAATCGCTGCGCCGCGAAGGTGGCAAAGTACACAGGGATCCACAACATATCCAAATTGAGAGTGGCTTCTGGTGTTCGCTGACGTAAGCTGCGGCTTCTCAGCGTTCCTCGAGGTGACAGCGTGTTCGGTGAAGACGCTGCTGCTCGGAATCCTCTTCCCAGCCAGCTCATTGTCCGCTGGTAAAAATAATAAGGACTTATCTTCTAGTCTGGACAGGCATATGTTGCGATAGCGGGGCGATACGCATCATACAAAGTTTGCTCGGTCACTTGTCTCTGATCTTGCGCCCGATCTTCTTCGCTTGCCAGGGACAATAAGCTACGACGCGCCTTTGGTATAGCTTCCTCCGAGCGAATTTGCGAAGTGCGCGCACCGTTTTCAGTAACAATAACGCCACGCCCGTTGGTGTGGAGCGAGTTTCAGATCCGGGGTGCTGCGAGCAGTGATAAACTTATGTTCTGACCGTCTCACCCGCCGTCATGGAATATATATCAGCGTATGCAGTTTCCTAACTGCACATATCTTCACTGAAGGCCTGCCATGCCGCTCGTATTCTCTCCTTTTGCTTTTGCTTTCTCCCTCCTCGTTTTCGTTATTCTAGTGAGGAGGTGGCGTAAACTTGCTTCTCGTCGCGGGGGTCTTCCCTATCCACCTGGACCTAAGCCACTGCCCGTCATCGGTAACTTGAAAGACTTTGACATTGAACATGCAACCGAGACATACCACAAATGGTCTAGACAATACGGTACGGTCTGTTCATTCCGCTGATGCGATGCAGCTAAAGGTTCGCAGGTAAACTTGTATACATCAATGTCTTGGGACGAGACATGATTTTCGTCAACTCGGCGAAAGTCGCGGACGATCTCTTTGAGAAACGGTGGCAGAACTACTCTGACCGTACCCCGCTTCATATGATCAATGACCTGTATGATATCTCCATAGTTCGTAGCGGATGGAGGAACTCACGTATTTTTCTATTAGTATGGGCTGGGGATGGACATTTGGCATGATGCGCTACGGCGAGACGTGGCGCAAGCATCGTAGGATGTTTGAGAGCCAGTTCAAAGCCTCGACGACGCGTGCCTACTGGCCGACGATGGCCACGCAGACGCACATGCTCCTCCGCCGACTCCTGGACTCTCCAGAAAACCTGCACGAGCATCTACAGCAGTAAGCCCACTTGTTTCCTGACTATGGTAATTGCTTAGCCGGTGCTTTACTAGTAACGCGGCAAGCACGATCATGAAAGTCATCTATGGCATCGACATCGCGCCAAAGAATGACCGCTACATCGAGATTGCTGAGGAGGCCCTGATGGCCCTGGGGCAGGCTGCCACGCCAGGTGCATTCCTAGTTGACATACTTCCAATCCGTGAGTTGGTCCTACTGCGGTGTCAGATTAACAGAGGTGCTAATGCATTCCAGTGAAACACGTGCCGGCGTGGATGCCCGGGGCTGCGTTCAAGCGCAAGGCAGCCCGGTGGAAGAAGACTCTGTATGAAATGCGCGACGCACCATTCGAGGCCGTGCTTGCCGCAAATGTAAGCACATTTTTTACCGCTCGTCGAATTTCATGCATTAATCGGATTATGCTTCAGGCCCGCGGTGCCGCTTCGCCCTGCTTCGTTACGTCTGCAATGAACAACATCGACCACAAGGGTGACATTGATGAGCAAATGACACTCGTCAAGCAATGCGCGGGGATGGCCTACGCCGGTTAGTCATAATTGTTCTCTCCGGACGGCGACCATGGCAATCTGACAGGACACCGCCTACTTTAGCTGCCGCTGAGAGCGTGAGTCAAGTCACAGCACATGTCTCGTTACCATTCTAAAGTCCCGAACAGACCGTGGCGTCTCTCGCTTCGTTCATCCTGGCTATGACGCTTTTCCCCGACATTCAGGAAAAGGCCCAGCGTGAAATGGACGCCGTCATAGGATCGCGGCTCCCCGAATTCACGGACAGACCGCAGCTCCCGTATGTCGATGCGATATTGCGGGAAGTGATGCGATGGTACCCTGTAACACCATCAGGTGAGCGCAAGCGAATAGGCGTCCGAGTAATGGACATTGACGTGAGTGCTCTCGTAGGAATGCCGCACATGACCACGGAGGACGATGTGTACAATGGGTACTTCATCCCTGCGGGTACTGCGGTATTCGGTAACACTTGGTATGTTCGCATCGGCTACGTCGCGCACATGTAGCTGACGCAGTGGATCCCACCGTTTTCAGGGCCATTTTGCACGATTCGGAAGTATACCCGGATCCGATGGCATTCAAGCCCGAACGTTACCTGACGGAAGATGGGAAAGGCTTGAATAACACGCCTGAGCCTCTCGCGGCATTCGGCTACGGCAGAAGGTATGAAGTCGCTCATGAGAATGACGGATGTGTAACTCATCTGCCAATTGTCTAGGATCTGTGCAGGGCGTCACATGGCGGATGCTACGCTTTGGATGTCCGTCGCATCAATCCTAGCTATGTTCAGGATCACCCCTTGCCTTGACAGTCAATGCAAGCCGATACCTGTGAAACCAGAGTTCACCACAGGGGCCATCTGGTGAGTGCCCTGAGTCATCAGCTCACGGACTAGATTGCTGAGGCTGTCTATGAAGCGCCCCCTTGCCGTTCAAATGCTCAATCGAGCCACGGTCTGAAACCACCGCCCGTATCGTGTCGGATACGGCACTTTTGTAACTCCTCGCATCTTGATACCACACTGTACTCGCGTCTTCGACTTCTTGATACCTGTATTATTACTTGTTACACTAATGTACCCCTTATTAGATTATAAACAATCCCATAGAGGATACTAAACATGCAGAGTTCACCGCACCAGCATTCATGACGATTGATTAACAATCTTTTTGATCAGGACCGCACCAAGTCTCTGGATCTCGGCCATGACAGCAACCTCGTTGAGCGTTACCATGCCCTTGTCTTTAGACTTCTCATCCTGAGACGACGTCAGTCCCTGGATATTACGATTGCTTTGCATTGCCCACATACCTTTTTCACGGGAACACTCGAGAAACCGCCCAATACCCTAAAGGGTCTGGGCTTCCGCACCGACGGATCCCAGACCACGCCGAAGGTGTCACCACCGAGACAGTCGTGAAATATCTTGAAGGAATCTTGATAAACCCGCTATCGTTGCAGTCCTTAGTATAGGCCGGTCCAAACGGAGCGGCAGACGAACCTGGAGGTCGTCAAACAACAACTGGGCTGGATCAAATCCGGGACGGAATGGCTCATTTTCTGCAGGCTGTAGGTTCGCGTATGTAGCACTTCTATCCCAAACCTTGGGATCAGCACCGACGTTCTGATAGTACCTTGGTAGCATGCTCTTGTCAAGATTGATCAAGAAGTCGTAGTCATCGGTTGGGTGGACAAATAAGCTCTGAATATGTGACAACGGCTTGGACCCAGTTGGACTCGCTGGAGGAACCAGAGGACGCACCTTGACATCTAGCTTTCTTGACTCCATGCCGTGCAATACACCCCAAGTCGCTTTCGCCAGAGCACGGACCCGAAAAGCAACTATGCTATCCGGCCCGTTCGCTGTCCACATGCCCCCATCCGTATCCTCTTCCGTCCGGACCTTCCACACCCCATTTTTATTCGTACCACCAGTCGGTTTCGAGGACTGCTCGCCTTCCGATAATCCCATCCCGTTCGCAGCATACAGCGGCACAAACAACCCCTCTTCAATCTTCCACTCAGCCAACAATTCCACAACCCTCGCGAAACCTCTCTCTTTGCTCCCTGGCACAGATGGTCCATCACCAAATTGTGTCCCACCTAAAAAGACGCTCGCACAGATAATCTCGACCACCTCCTCGCTGATGTGCCCATGCAACAGCCAGTGCGTCGCCAGCCACCGCTTCACAAGCCTGACAGTGCCTGCATAGGCTGAAAATCGATGTGCCATGTTTGCAACGGCCCGATGATGCTTGGGCCCATGGACAAATCGCCTGAGATACACCTCACGCGCTTCGAGTGCAAGCTGCCGCTCCTTCGCCTGTCCCTCCTCCGTCTTCCGAACAGTCTTGGAGATATGCGACCGCTCATTCAATATCCGGCCCAGTAGGGTGGCTTCACGGTCGTGCCATATGCGCGCAGAGAACACCCATCCCTGATTCGTCACAATCTCCAAGATCGCCTGATCTTGTATCTCATTCCTCGTAACTCCGTCTCCCAAGACAACGGACGCCCGCCGGAACTTTTGAGTCTGCATCAAAGCGGCAGCAACCCGCTCGAAGAAGGCGAGCTTGATCTTCTGAATTGCACGGATATCGTCCGGCCACCGACCCGATTTCTCGAACTCGAGGATGACTTCGATCACTTGGACATAGCGAGCGGACTTGGGTAAGGCAGGCGCGAGTTCGGCTGGAACAGGGAGGGGATTGAACACACTCGTGTACCGCAGGTATTCCGAGACGGGGTGGACGTTCAGGATCGAGAGAGGAAGGTCCTCCGAGCCCCGCAGCGTCCTTACGAGGTCGTCAAATGCAGTCAGTGCGCCTTTGAACCCAACAGCCGCACCTGCCTCCCGCTGGATCAACGAAGAGATGGACTCTGGTACCCTCAACAGGGAATCAAAAGGCGCCTGCCACGTCTTCACCGCCCTCGAAGGGATACTGAAATGTCGGTCGAGCAGGTACTCCACCACCTTCACCGGAATACTCGCCCTTTCATCCGAATTCCGCACATCCCACACGACGCTCTGGCCAATCTTGCCATCCTTGAATCTTCTCAACTCTGCCTTGTCACCCCAAAACTCAGCGAAACTCGTATCCGGATCATCAACTGCTGGCCCGTGCTCCACAAGTCTGAAGGCGTGCTCGGTGTTGTAGATGAGGCCGATCGCGATTGTAGTGGGTGAGGAAGGGTGCGGGGAGGTGAGAGGGTATGCAGGAGAAGAGGGGTGCAGGAGGCCGAAGGCTTTGGTGCGGCTGCCTAATCCGCGACGAAGGATCGTGGAGAGGGAGGAGAGAAGGGCGGTGAATTTTGACGGTTGGTCAGGGGGGAGCTGCGGGAGTTTCGCGGAAGAGAGGTCGATACTGAGGGTAGATAGCGAGAGAATTCAGCAAAGTGGAGTTGAGAAGCGGATTTCCTACCTAACAAACGCGTCAAATCGACTAGGGACACTCCGCTGATCTTTGAGGAAGGTCTCGCTGAATGCGTCGCTTGTAGCGGTGGAATCGTTGAGGACGCCAAGCGTCAGTTGTGCGTCGTGTTTCAGCTATATGTTAGGAGAGATCAGTGTCATCATGAACTGATCCACACGAGGAATGCATTACCATCTCCAATGAAGATAACGGGACACCTGCCAAAAGATTGACGGGAGAGGACGAGTCTACGAAGGTAGCTTCATGCCCTTGCCTGTACTCTTCCGGTGAATACTAGGCTAAGATAAACTTCATGCTTCGCGCTCCATGGAAATCCTACTCACCCGATGCCCTCCCCCACTCTTCACAAATACAACTTCGTTCTCAAAGTCACATTTCGCTAACCCAAGCCCATTGTTATCGGCACTAGACCGTCCTCGCCAGGAAGATGCACTGACCTAAGAAATCTAGTGCAGCTCTAAACATCTGATATGAGCTCAATCCCCTCCCAAGCGGCCTCCTCTTCCCCTTCCTGAGCACCTTCTCCACCTCCTCACCCCTGACCAGCACCTCCAATACGCCCTTCCACCACGTACCCTTCCCCTCAAACCCATGGACACACAGCCTGCTGCCATTGCCGTACCCTCGCTGATTCGCCCATATCCGAAGGAGCGCCAGGGCGCCTGCGAACGCAGGCACCTCGGACTGGAGATTGTATACGGAGAGGAGGTGAGATTTTGGTGTAAGGGCAAGGAGGAGGGCGTTGTTGTAGAGTGGAGTTGGCACAGAGGAGGAGGAGGATATACGGAGGTTAGATTGCATGGGGGAGAGCCGGTGTAAAGGGAATGGAGGCGGGCTGGGGAGCGTGGCAAGAATGCGAATTTCGGCGTTCAAGGGGGAGAAGTCGGTCTCGGATTTGTCTGGACTACGAGTTAGAGTAACAAGAAGAGAGAAGAGAAATTCACTACTGACCTTGAACGGGGAGCACAATCAGCGTGATTAGTCGCGGGTCGCCCGCGGTAGAATGATAACTGACAGTGGCATTCAATCCGCTCTTCTTGTCTAGAATCGCTGATGCAATACAAGCGAGGTAGTAAGCCCGTTTGTGGAAGAACCTGTTGTTCATGTAGTCCTTCTCTTGGAAAAGGCTCTGCACCGACAATAAGGATATACGACGAGAAATGGACGGAAGACGACGTACGGCAGGCATCTCAACAGCCAAGTCGACACCAAACTTTGCGCCATCCTGGCCTTTGACACTGCATTTATTTGCCCAGCTCCCGACTACGTTCACGTCGGACGGTTTCTCGAAGCCCACCTTCCAATTTGTTTCCTTCCCAGGAGCTGGGTCAGGGTAAGGGACTGCAATGCCTTGCTTCCGTAGCTCATTAGCAGCGTCCAGTGGGTGCCGGGTCTCATGGGAGGAGAGGGAGGTCAAGATGGAGTGAAGGGCGAAGAGGAAGCGGTCGAGAGGTGGGATACGTGATGTTTTCGGTCGTACATTTGGGAGGAGGGCGTCAATCTGGACAGGCATCTCAGTAAGCGAATACGGCCGAAGAACGCCCATTCCACATACCTGAAGTTTGAAGCTGCTCGACATGAATAAATCGCGTGCCTCCTGGGCACTCCGGAGCTCTGAGCCAGTGGTTTTGACAGGCTTTCCACTTCTTCTCCCAGCTGTAGTATCCTCCAGTGCACCAGAGACATTATCTTCTGCCTGATCCTCGTCCTGGTCTTCTTCTTCTCCTCCTCCGTTGTCTTCATCGCTTGCTGGGCTCTCGTCGTGCTCGCTGCGAAATCCGCCAAAACTCTCAGCATCCTCTTCGAGTCCAGATTCACGCTCGCTATCAGGTTCCTGGTCTTGTTCATCAACTTGTCTTCTCTATAGTAGATAGTTCTTCAGATGACGCTTCCTCATTCCTCGACATACCAAACGCGCTAACCTTTGCAGGAGCATAAGTACTTGCTGGAGTCAGCTTTCTCTTTAAGTTCAGTACCATTTCAGATGGCAGCAGTATATGGCCTCAGTTGTTTTGTAAAGCGAGCTCGGCCCTGAGATTGTAGTGCAGCAACTGGCAGTAGATGTGGCGAACATTAATGTGGACTTCAAAAAAGTTACACGCGGGTCCCACGATGCACGTGCATTTTGTGACAGTAGCACGGTTGTGATTCCCGGTACACGTGCAGAGTTTCACGCCTTGGAATGCGGTCGCGCTTACGCTCTCACCTCAACTTCTACCTCGAAAATTCCGACTTATTTTCGTTAAATCGCTCGCTATGCCTCCCGGCTTGTCATCTGCTGTATGTTCTATGCCTGAGGAGGAATTTCTGACGTATATACTGACTTGAGATTATCAGATGACTATAAAGCGCATCCACCGCGAGATCGCTGACCTGAAGAAAGAAGATATGGGTGGCATAACCCTCGCACCGACCGATAACCTTTTTGTATGGAAGGCAGGGATACCTGGGCCGGAAGGCAGCGTGTACGATGGCGGCGTGTTCATTGCGGAGATCCATCTAGCGCCTGATTACCCGTGCGTACCCGATTGAGTGTAATGATCATTGTGGCTGAGAGGATTGTGGCCAGGTTCATGGCACCCAAGGTTGTGTTTCTGACGCGGTAAGCTTGTGCTTATACCGTTGCAGGTACATGCTCGCTTAGTATCGGGGTTGGTAGAATATACCACATGAACATCTCCGACCGAGGTAATGTTTGTATAGACATCCTAAAGCACAATTGGTCGCCAGCTCTGTCAATATTCAAGGTCGTACTATCCCTATCCTCCTTGCTCACGGATCCCAATCCCAGTGCGTCACGCTATGGTCTTCATGTGTTACTTCCTTAACGAGTTGGTCCTGTTTCAGAGGACCCACTAGGTGAGCAGTGCGGTCTGGCTTCGTGTTGTCACATACTGATAATGTTTCCAGTACCGTCAATTGCGTCAGAATACACTCGCAACCGTGAAAAGCACAACCAAACAGCCCGCGAATGGACGCGCCTTTACGCCCGTCCACCGGCCCAATCTGCCCCATCCCCCAGAACAAAGGTTTCTTCAACTTCAGCTGCACGGGCATCAACATCTACCCCTATCCCCTCCACCTCCACCTCCTCACGGGCGAGCTCCGCGGCACGAGTCCTCGGGAAAGCAAGGGCCACGGCTTCCAGCTCAAGGATGGCCACTCCCACTGCCGCAGCTTCAAGGACAGCTACGCCCGCGTTTGATGGCACTGCTGGTCGCTCTGCGTCAGCTGCCATTGCCATCGAGGATTCGGACGAGGAAGGGTCGACTGTATCAGGGAAACGGAAGCGACAGGCAGGACCGGGGTCAGACAACGGCGCAGTGGTCCTGGGCGATGACGATGGAGCGGGCAGGAGCGGAACTGCGAAACGGCCGAGAGTGGGGAGACCAGCGGATCAGGATGTTATTATCATTGATGACGATTGAGAGTAAAGAGTTAATTGTCTTGTATCGTCTTGTAGGTGGCGCGCAATATCGAAGGAGCGGGCATACGTCTTTCTGGGAATGACATGTCCGTCCGATATGTGTCTCCTCAAAAGCATCTGATGGGCCGCGAGCACTGCCTGACTCAGGACTCAGGACGCTGCCTGGCTCGTCCTGAGAGTAGAGGCTGCCTGATTTTGCGATGTTAAAAAAAACCTGCATACCACATGGCAAATGCACTGAGCGAGAATCGAACTCGCGGCCAGTCGAACTAGGACCAAATGAACTGGCAACGACTGAGGTTACCACTACCCCATCAGTGCTGATGTGAATCAAGACTTTTTACATTTATAATAATATCCCCACCTTTGTCTACTTTCGGGCTCACCTCTGCGCTCTGCTCATCGACGCTCTGTCTCTTCCATGTCTCTTGCTAAACTCACATCCCTCTCCACACAGACGCTCTCCCTCCTCCTCGAGCGACAACGTTTACAAACACTCTTCACTTCGCCTTCCTCTGCCCCAAACCATAATGGCAAACTACACCAGATCACGCGCAACCTCGGTCAACTTCGGTCGGGCGTGCTAGAGCTGGAGGAGAAGGAGGGGAGGACGGAGGCTGTTAGGTTGTTGAAAAGCCAGTATGAACGGATGAGGGGGATGCTTGGGGAGGATGGTCAGGGCGTTCAAAGGTGAGTGCTGATCTAAAGGTTCGGCTAGGGAGAAAGGACTGAACGGAATGATAGTCTGCAGGATGAGGTAGAGAGGGAGCAGAAAGCAGCCCCGATCGCGCCGCCGCGATCGCCCTCGCCTCAGACGGGGATGAAAGTCACCCAGTTCGCGCCTTACACAGACGACCCCGAAACTGGTCCTGAGGAACACCCGCCGGAAGTCATTCTGCAGACACAGCGGCGGATGATCGACGGTACGGTGTTCTCTTCCCGCGCCTACGACGCAACTAACATACTGGCGCGTGCAATGTGTATTACAAGACCAAGACGCTCAATTGGAGGTCTTGTCTTCTTCAATAAACCGGCAACACCACATCTCTCTCCAGATCAACGACGAGCTGGACCAGCATACTGGCTTGCTTGAGGAGCTGGACACCGACCTCGATAGGACGGATAGTAGGCTTAGTGGTGCGAGGCGCGGATTGGATAGAGTGGCGAAGGGGGCGAAGGAGAACAGTGAGTTACCTCGTCGCACCGAGAGTTTGAAGGGCTAAATTCGCTGCAGGTTCGACAGTCATCATCGCGATACTCATACTGGTGTTACTGCTCCTCATCATTATCTTCAAAACGTGATACACATTTATCGGATCGGTTTGTCGGCGCACATTACTATCATCACATCATTTGCATGGACAGGATATCTGCTTGTTGTACTATACTATGGCCCACGACGTTTAATGACATGACTTATTCTATGCAGTCTCCGAGCTCCTGAGTCCCGGTGGGTATGGCTGATGCCCAGATTCTTCTGACCCTGTTGGAAGGGATTCTGTCGATGTCAGATGCACGATTCAGAGTCTAGGAAGGAATCACCGCAATGAGTACCACAAGCTACTTATACGGGGACAGTAGTTCGTAATGTATTTCGTTAACAGGTGGCTTTCCGAATTTCATAGCACATAGGAACGACCTGAGAACAGCTTATTGGTAGCTGGTACGACGGTCCCATTGCACGACAAGCCACATGGGTCGTTCCACTGGTGTGTCACGTGTGGGATTAATAACTCAACGCTCCCCGTAGCACTGCGTCTACCAAACAAGCGACACTCCTTACAAACTGGATGTCGGTATACAGCCGTGGGGTATTTTCCGGGCAGAAATCTTGGAAAATATGTCAGAAGTCATGGGTGTCATGACTGCGATGAGGTGCCGGACGTGGCTTGCTGCTGCTGCGCCAACATCCGTCTGCGGGTGCAATGAGCGATACGTATCGAACAGCACCCAGGGCGGCAAAGACTCAGTACTCACTGTCGTGCAGCCAAAATCATCTTAGCCTTTCGCTCCTGCAGACTCGCCTCCCGCTTTTCGGGCGTCTCCTCCCACGTAGCCTTCCCAGCAACCTCCTCCTCCGAGATCGGCGGGGCGTCCTGCACTTTATCTTCGAGGTGGAATCGTTTGATGAGATTATCGGATTTGGCTTTCGTAGCGGTGGAGCTGCCGGCTGGGCTGTGTGCCGGACGCGCGGCTGGAGGCTGCTCCGTACGGGAGTAAAGGGTGTAGTAGGCTTGTGGAGGCTGAAACTAATATGAGATACACGATAATGAACGATATTGATAGCCTGCGACATACGGCATCTAAGAAACCCCTCTCAAGTATCTTATTCGCTGTCTGATCGACGTTCCCCGTTCGGAGCAAGTCATACTTGATATTATCCCTGCTGACAGCTCAGTACCGGTCAAGACTGGGGAAGATATGACACACCTTGGTATGTCCGGGAACATTCCCTGCACCGTGTCTACCTAGGCTGGCGAGTCAGCTCTCCGACATGCCCGGGCATCATGCAGTACGCACCATCTGCTCCGTGACATTGCGAGGGCGGAAACCAAGAGTGCTCGCAGCTGAGTGTTCTGACGAGGAGTCTTTGCCTACGTACGTTAGATTAACATCGTAAGCAGAGCGAATGGAATAAGAACGCGCTGAGACGTACTGGAGGTTACCCAGCGGAAAAGTATGACAATGACCGCAAAGGCCACCAAAACATTGACGACTTCCGCCATGCCAGCTGCTTCAAATATGGTGCCAATAATCAGCAAGAGGAATGCTTAATGAATAGACTCAGAAAGTCGACTGAAGAGGGGGAAAGGTAGTGCAGGTCACTCTAGGTACTGCTGAGATCGAGGCAAGCGGGGCGCACAGCCACTCACAGCTCTAAAGCTTCCGGGCGGTGGGCCAGTGGCGCAAGAACTCGAGAAGAACTAATTCTGCAAATCCCTTAAAAGTCCACTCATGGTGCTCACAAGGAGAATAGCGTGCACTGTGCTGCACTGGCTGAGAATTCGTCGATACCGTACCATGTATCAGACGGTTAGTATATACGAACAGGCGAGCGTCTGCCGCCAACTAATGTGCTTTGAGTGGATGCGCGGTCCGACGATATTCACCACCAGACGCGGAGGTCGGCTGAAGATATGTCTAAACCATCATAGTATCTTAAGATTGAGATAAGGCCGGCCATCGTCCATCCTCGCAACTCACACAACAAACCTGCGGCTGTCAGCCACCCTGACGTTCTGGTCCGGGCTCAGGTAGAAATACGACCCGATACCCTCTCCCTCTGGCGAAGATCGCAACGGTATTACTTGACACCTCGAAATGGCAGAGGTCGACAATGGCGCGCTCGTCTTCCACATCGACATCTTCATCCTGGCCGCCATCGGTCTCTTTGCCCTGCTCGCCCTACCGCGGATTATCGGACGGCTTCAAGGCTTCCGGGATGGCTTCGTCTTCCGTTCCTCTTGGCAAGAGAACGCCCTCCCTCGGCCGTCCTATGACTCGGAGGCCACACGGGTCGCTCCTGTCCAGGAGAAGCAGGTGCAAGGAGCAGCCTCGCCTCCGGCCCACGTACCAGAATGGACAACCTACGCGCATGGCTTGTCAATTATACTGCGATACCCAATCGCACCAAGACTATCGCTCGGCCAGGTACTCTTGATGGTTGGGTACTTCACTCTGCTTTTGTACGCGGAGCTGTACCGGGCCAGTGCGTTCAAACACCCCATTCGGGCGGGCTTCGTCGCGATGTCGCAGATTCCCCTGGTTTATGCCCTGGCGACCAAGAATAATGCGATAGGACTAGTGGTTGGGAAGAGTTACGAAAAGGTGAGTCCGTGTGGCATTGGAGGAGAGTAGCTATCTTACGAGAACTCGATAGCTGAATTTCTTGCACCAATGGACCGGGACCCTGCTTGTCCTAGCAGCTAACGTGCATGCCATTGGTTACGGTGTGTGCAGAAACACTTATACGGCGAGAGCAGCCACTCACCGAAGGAATGCAGTCTATAAATGGGTCTACGCTGGAATATGGACGAAGCAAGCAGAGATGGCCTACATCCTCTGGGGCATCGTAGCTCTAGTATGCCTGGACATCTTATTCTTCTTCTCGACTTCCATCTGGCGGCTCAGAGCCTACAACATATTCTACGTCTCCCACGTTATCGCGTTCATAGTCTTCCTAGTGGCGGTGAGCAAGGTTTCCACTCCACACTCACCTAACCTTGCTGAAGCTCGCCAATAGGTCCCGCTCCATCAAAAAGATACGACCCCGTACGTCGCAATAGCCGCAGGCCTGCTCGGCCTCACCAAGCTCGAGATTCCGCACATCAACGCGGGCTGGCGCGCGGGGCAGCATGTCAGGATTCGGGTCCTCTCAAGGCAGATGGGCTGGTTCGGCTGGACGGAGATGCATCCGTATACAATTGCTTCTGCGAGTCATGGTCCGGAGGGTCTCGTAGTGTTTGCGAAGAAATCGGGAAGGTGGAGTAGAAATTTGTATAGGATTGCTGACGGGAGTACGGGTGAGATGGAGGGGTTCAAGGGAGGAAGGCTGGTGAGGGTTATGCTGGAGGGACCGTATGGTATGTCAGAATTGCGTGAGCCACGGAAAGGCACTAAAATGACAAAACAGGAGGCACTGGGCACTGCGTTCCAGCAAGTTTTGCCGGAGCTCTGTTAGTGGGTGGTGGAAGCGGGATCACATTCCCGCTTTCAGTGGTCGACGACCTGCTTCGACGAGGCGCTGAAGGAAGCAGTAGAATACAAGTTCTGCATCTCGTCTGGGTGGTCGCGGACTCAGGTGAGATCTCCTGTCGCAGACTCACAAGCTACAAGGAACTTACCAAGTGTCTCTTGCAGCATGCCTGAAGCCCTTCATATCACACTTCACTACGCTCCTGAATTGCAGCACGCTCAAGTCATTCCACGTATCAGTGCACTACACTGGTATACGCGCAAACATACCGGAACCGCCGTCCAGCGGGGAGTTGCCAGATGGATTGTCGCTTGTCCCCGGTCGACCAAACTTCGTAGACATCCTCGACCACGTCGTTAATGAAACAATTCAGGCGCAGGCTGAGGGGAATACGACGAGGACCGGCGTGCTGGTAGGCGTTTGCGGTCCTGTGGGTCTCGGCCAGTCAGTTGCCAGAGTAGTAGGTAAGGTAGATCCCAAAAGAAGGAAGGAGGTGGGCGGCGTCGAGCTACATGAGGAGTGAGTGCCATTCAAGTGCCCTTCACATGCTTGTGCTGACACTGCTCGTAGGGCATTCGGCTGGTAGACATGGTTTGCGACTGCCGACATCTTACCAATATTAATGTTCTAGTTATATTATACCATCCGTAGTGTGAGCGTACGAAAGCCATTACATGCACAAGCAAGAAATTCCCTAGGTGGAATGTGAATTTCGTGAATTTGAAGTCGAAGTCTGGTGAATGAAATCACTCACATAGCAGCCATAGTAAAGGAGTCTAAAGCTCCGTGCCACTTGCAGCGCCCCATCCTGCGCCAGTCTTGTGGACCAGCTCCCCAACATCTCCCTCGCGACCCATGAAGTAGTAAACCGCCCTTCTTTGAATGAAGTGCAAGTGCTGCGGGAGGTACTTGACCACCCCAGTCAGCAAGAGAGTCGTTAATAGTAGCCATATGAAGACTTCGATGGGACAAGCCTCGTCAGGTGTAGCCGGGACGCGATGACACCACCGTACACACCAAGAATCATCTTCTCCCAAGGCTCTAGGAGGCTGGTCCCGAACGTCCCCTCCAACCACATGCGACGTCGCCATAGGAAGTACCCCAGCTTCCCATTAGGCGGTACTGTTTTGAGGTCCCCGACGAGGACAGTCTTCAACGGAGGGATCGGCTGCGGTCCTGCAGACATGATAGAACGGAGTTCTGAAGTGTACGCTGCGCTGGAAACATATATTAGCACTCCTGTAATAGTATGTTATTCTCACGAGTCTCCAGCCTTCCACGAAGTGATCGACAATTCCGTACTTCCCCGTTCTCCTTTCCGCACTCTGCTGTAATTGCTGTAATGAAGGCATATGGGACTTAGACGCCGAGTCTGCTAGTATTATTGGTGCAGAGAGCATCAATCTTTTGTGGAAATCGCCACCGCTGACGTACGAAATACTGACGGAGAAACATATGAAAGTTCCACTGCGGGAAGAATCTCGAAGTCTCTCGCATCTTCTCCACTTTTGTCTTCAACCTCGAGGACAACAGCGTCAGTACATAATTAATATCGCCGTCGTATGCGTCTCGTGTGTATGGTAACACCATGTTCCCGCTTCCAGCCGAGTTATCGCTCTATATCTTCTCGTTCCTTCCTCTTCACGCCATCGCGGCTCTCAACCGCACATCGAAGAGCTTCAACGACTTCATCGCAGTGAACGAAGATACTCTCTACAGACAAGCGGCAGAATGGCATAGATTCATCACTCCCGGAGTCATGCAATTAGAGGATGCGAAGAGACAGTTGAAGGGTTTCTGGTCCAACGCAATCACTACTTGGAAGGAATTAGGTGAGCATATCACTTCGTTTATGCAGGGAGCAAAAGTTGCTCGATGTGTCCTTACGCGATATTGATAGCTTGCTGCTTATGAAGATCGTCAGCTCATGGTCATTGAACGCAACTGGAGTGGTCGTGGTACTCTCGTGGAGGGTTCATACCCTCCGGACAACGGCGGCTTCAATGTTCATAGGTTCAAAATCGATCGTGAGCAGCAGACTCTTATCACGACTAACGTCGACGTTCGTGATCCGCAAGCGGAGGGGCACCTTGAAGTCAAGGCTCTTGAAGATGGCCGGCCCCTCTGGTACATCAGTCACGTAAAGATGACCCGGCCTAGCAACGTTTCCCAATGACTTACTTGTGTTTGCTTTAGTGGTGTATTCGACCCCAAGCGCATTGCGAGTTCTCCGAAGGGTTCCTCGTCTTCGATAGATGCGACAGGCCCATGCTCGAAATTTGGAGGCGCTCATTAGACGCTTTCGAAGCGAAGGACGGTATCTCCTCCCCTGCCGGCGCGGGCCTCCCAGAACTCTCTCTCGGCCAGATCCTTGATGGTGTCGTACGGGAAGCCTATGTTCCCGACGTTTCCATGCCAGAGGCTCTCGAGCCATCATCCAACTATACCGAGTCCCTACGCGGCCACTTCATTCCCCACGCCCTGGTCGCAATCGAAGAGCCTGTCCGAATCCGTGGATATAGGATGGTCTACCCCATCCTTGCCGTTGCCTGCCAAGGCGTGGACCCCATCATCTTCCTCTATGACGTCCGATCTGGGCGTATGATACGCCGGATCGATGTCGGCGAGGGTCTGCACGAATTGGGTGATACGACTATTATCGCAGAGGGCCACCCTCGAGATGTTCTCTATGTCGACGTGAACGACCAATGGGTTGTGTTATGCATGATGGGAGGCATGGTGGTCATCCGGAGGGATAGCGAGGCGGAGCTGCGGTCGGAAACAGCTGTGCGGAGTGATACGCACAGGATGGTATTCTTTCCCAGCCCTGACATGGACCTCGAGGTGCCGCAGTTCTCAAGGGAGGGCTCTATGCTGCTTGCACGGTGCTACGGCGACATATCTGATATTGCGCCTGAATCGCCGTCTGTGCATCGGCATGAGCTGGCAGATTTGCGATACAAGTTGCGTAGGCGGGTGAAGGGGCGTTTTGCTTTGGAACATATGACACTCAAGATGCCTCGCTATAAGGACACGCCTGAGAGGAGCACTGCCCTGGTCTGGGTGGGTGCTATGCGTCTGCAGTTCTTCATTGCAGGTACGTCCCTGTTAGGGGCATGAGATTTCATAGCTTAATGAACTTGCACTAGCTCATATGTCTCCGAGCGGCCGCCACCTGGCGACTATAAACGGCGACGGCCTCCTGTTCATAATCTTCGACGTCGCTCGGGTGGCAACGGGCGAAGCTGCGTTTTCCCAGATCACGTTGAAGATCAACCTTGGCGAGATAGCGAGCAACCTCGCTTGGGGCGATGATGACAATCGTTTAGCAGTTGTCACTGTAAGTGCCTGCTCCACTTGATGCACCGCCAGTGATGTCCTGTTTCTGATCTCATATGGCAGCGAGGCGGTATATACATCATCGACATCGAACCTTTCCGCCACCGGGGCTATTCTGAGGATGGTGTCTCATCTCTGTCGTCTCGGAAGCCACAGGTCCTGGTCAACCGTCTAGCTCATTTTACAGATGCGAGCGCCTTGGACCAAGTGTCGTGCCTGCAGATGAGCCGTACGGGTCTGTGGGTGACGTATGATTCGAATGCTTTGAGGACCAATTTTGATGATGATATGGTCCATGAACGTGCGTTGTTGAGTGACTGCGTTATGACAGAGTTTTGGCAAGGTACTGATGTTGATGCTTTGGCAGCCATGAGATCTGTTTGTTTTGTAGATTTCTCAGACGGGACTTAATCGGACTCCGGGTCCGAATCGCGTACGATGTCATCGAATGATGGGCGTCCCTGCTTGTATGTAGTTGCTGAATGCAACCAGTCTATCCTTCACTCCAATCCTTCTGCAAGTGAAGCCAGTGACTCCCATGCTTGACAGCTGAGAACATTGAAATTGCAGACGGACAGGTGGTTTTACTGAATCCCGTGAGTCCCATCTTTGAAAGCTGAGGCGATACGATGAAGTTACCACGGCCCCACAAAAAAGCTATTAATGCGGACAGTCTCCCATGTGAAGGTTGCGAGATCACCTGTGTGCCTGTGGATTTGGGCGTCTGTCATCTAACATCAAGTTCGGAGTGGATCTTACCATCAATTCAACCGGAACTGTCAAATCTACTGCAAATACGGAACGATTTAGGTTTGATCTTACGATGGTGGCACATCATCCATCTAGATGCCTATTCATTGTGACTGGACACGATAACTGGTCTACTTGAGAAGCGAGGGTCTCACTCCAGAGTAAGAGCTATTCTAGTTCTCCTTCCTCCTCCCCTTTGCGTCCAACACAGGCATGTCGGATCCCGTGAAGTACCCCTACCTCGGCTCGCAGCCGTTTGTCTGGCTCCACCTCCTCTTCAGCTTCACATTAATTGGCCAAGCGAGCGTGTTATTTCTGCTGCTGACGCTGGTCGTCTCCAAGAATGTCCGAGCGAGAAAGGTGCACTTCATCAACCTCGTGATCGCGACGGTCATCTATGGTATTGGCCCATGGTTTCTGTACGGCCGTTTCCACGAAAGTGCACTATAATACGCTTAACGCTCCGCTGTAGGTTGTATTCCGGTCAACTTACAGACCGAAATCCCGGTTGGGGCTATTGTCTGTTCAGCGCTTCGTTCAAGCATGGCAGTGATACAATGTATGACCGGCTTCCCGAGGAATCCGAATATTGCTTATAGGTTATTTAGGGAGATCTCTGCCATCCTAGCGTTGGTTGTGGAGCTCTTTTGCACGACTAGGATCAATTTGTCGACTAGATCGTCGGCTGTGAAGGCGAGAACCTACATAGTAAGCGAAGCATTGTCGCGCATTCTACAGTCTACTCACTATCTTACGTCTCGGATAGCTCGGCATCTATCCGTACTTTTCATTTGTGCTCTGGACCCTCATCACGGTCGCCGTCGCGGTAGGTAACTGTTACGTCTGCGTTCCTGCTGAGATCATATACTTCGTCTTATAGGCAGGCCCCGGAAATCGTTGGAGAGTCCAGCATCACGACAACATGTTCTACTGCACTGTGAAGAGTACATGGCTGTAAGTGAAAGAGGACCTCTATCTTTGACGCTAATTCTTCACCTTCTATAGGGGTCGAGCTGTCGAAATATATGCTACCGCATCTGACCTGGTAGTTATAGTACTGGAAGGTAAGACCGTATATAGGCATTATCTCCGAGTCAGTAGAAAGTTGATCCTATCCACATAGCATGGATGCTCCTGTGGCTTCGGCGGATGAGACGGGGTGCCAATGGACTCATCAAATCAAGAGTTGTCGATACCTCTTTGATAACACGAATGGGTATTTTCGTAGTGTATCAGATTGTCTATCTTATGTGAGTACGATCGATACCGTCGGTAGTACGGCATTAACTCAGTCAATGCTCTGCAGAGTAAACCTCTTGGAGTTCGTGCTGAGCCCAGCGCCTTCCATCATCCTACAATGGGCATGGCCTATCGGAGGTACGTGTGCGGAGCAACTCCCTGGTACTCTCTGTTCAATATTCTATCTGCAGTGCCAGTGGGAGTGTTCCTGATTTTCGGCTTAACGAAGGTGGGCGGGCTCTTGGCATTGCTTGTCTGATTGTATTATCCGCTAATTTGCGTCTGACCGACCACCTCGTAGGACTACGTGCAAGTATGGAAATCATGGCTCGTCGTGCTTGGTGACCATCTGCCATCCCTGTTCCGGCAGTCCTCCATCAACCATGCTGTAGCAAGATCTAACAGACATGCTGAAGTGGTGGTAGACTTGGGAAAGAACATTGCCCCGTCCATTCTAGACCCTGATGTTGGCCCCGAGAGTCTAAAGGACGTCATCATCGATATCCGGGATACCTCTAGACCTGTTCAACACTCTGGTAAAGACCAGTTGGACGGGCGTTGATATGGATGTCGTCGTGATCACCACTCCCACTTCAATCGAACGAGGATGCAGGCTCCGCTTCGGATGGCGAGTGTTATGCCGGTCGGGGTACGGTACCAGTACATCGTTGCGGGGTTGTCCATACGAAGGGCTGGCCTGTATGGAAACTGCTGTTATTTATACATTACAGATGGGTCCCTACATTCGTAGGTGAGTTCCTGGAACTTTCGGAAGTGATAGGGTTGTCATAACGCCATCAAACTACTTTCGTTGTGGACAGATAGCGCATTTATTGTGAAGATCGCAGTTTCATGTCTACCTATGAATATTCACGTCAATGGTCTATCATCAAGCTGTTTATAAGGTAGTCATGCAGATCCGCTACTGAGTACTGAACCGTGATTCCACGGGAAACGCTTAGAGGCGCTCCTCCAGTGTATAGCAGCAAATGTCCCGATACATAGCGTGACGTCTCCGTCAGGTCTGTCGACATCTTGTCCTATGCAATATATCTGACAAACGAGCATAGAAGACGGATCTTGTCCTGTCTGATGGTGACATATCTATCATTCATCTGAGACCCTTGATTGCTCGCAGAATCCACACAGCAGGGTGGGTAACCAGCCCCTCTCGGCCTTCTACTCGTTCCTCCACCGTGCGGCATAGGCATACCGACTCCTGCAAATAATTCTTCTCCAACTCGCGTCCCTTTGCCTGGTTGCCGCACGTCCTGTTCAGCATTGGGCAAGCCTGTCTGATGTTTCCTTGAATAATGCTCGTCCTCGCCCAGAATGTGCACTACCTCGACCTCGTCACCGCGACAGTCTTGGTCAACGGTTTCTGTAAGTCCTACCTCCCCATAAACAGTAGGGCAATTAATTTTTGAATAGAGAACCAGATTGTATTCGGGGCAACTGTCAGATATCAACCCCGGCTGTGGCTACCGTCAATCCCATGTTGAGGGTCCAATAAGACTGGAAAAGAATGCCGCTTAGTTCAGTCTCGAATTTGAAGTCGACGCGAATGTGTCATCGAATGACAGGGGGGACCTTGATCATGAAATTTCTTGATCGCTAAGTTCAATGACCGCCGAGAATCCAACACGCCCAGTAAATCTGCACACATACTGTAGTATTAGAAGGGTTCGGATGCCGGTGACTGTGCTGGCTCTCCGGCTGCATGCCCCAAGTTAGCTCTTCATCTAGTTTAGATCCGTGAATGGTGATACATAGTCTAGTTAGGTGTGAGGACGTTATTTACTCTGAACGCCTAGAATCTCCCAAATGAGCTTGGCGATGACACCTCTCCCTTCATCCTTCCAGCCTTCGCGCTTGAAGAAGTCGTCCGCAGTCGGCTTGTCAAGGACACCAGTGGCACTACGTGCCTGAACCAATAACTTAACGATATCGGTTGTGTACTCGGGATGTCCTTGGACTGTTAGGACTTGGATGTCGTCCAGTGAGAACTGGGATGGCGATGCCCCAGTGGAAGGGTCAAAGCGGACCATGCCCTGATTCTTAGTAACCGCTGTGGATCCGAGCAAATGGAAAGATTCGGGGATCGAAGGGACGTGGTCCCGGTGCATCTGCTGAATATTCTAATGTGCGTACTGGTCAGTTCCGTCTAGGGCAGGTCAGAGTCGTGTCGCACGTACAACAATGTCCTGGCCTAACAGCTTCCTACCAAGGTCTGTAAGCTGCACCTCGGTTATCCCGACCTCCCAGCGACCGCCGTTGGGCACACACTCGGCGCCCATGGCGATGGAGACGATCTGGTGACCAAAACAGCTGCCTGACAGTGCAACATCACGAAGAGGCTCATGCACTATAGGAAGTATTATTCGCACCAATTATCTTCACTTCAGGCTTATTATTAATGACAGACGCCACATAAGCCGTCAGCTTGTTGATCCATTCGACA
Organism: Heliocybe sulcata; assembly: GCA_004369045.1. Taxonomy (NCBI): domain Eukaryota; kingdom Fungi; phylum Basidiomycota; class Agaricomycetes; order Gloeophyllales; family Gloeophyllaceae; genus Heliocybe; species Heliocybe sulcata. The sequence continues at coordinate 304,432 of ML213524.1, read as the reverse complement.
TTCTCGTACGCAGATGCAGCTTTATTCCATATGATACATTAGGATCATTGTACACTGTGTCATATGTATTCACTCGCCGGATCCAGTAATTAAGATCCCGTCAAGAACAGCGTCGTCAGCTGGATACGCTTGCTCGTGCACGACATCGTAGCAGTCCAGGACAAATCCAGGCTGACTGGGGTCGGATGCGGTCTTCCCTGGGAAGGTGGCAGCCAGAAAATCGTGGAATATTTCTGGGTATGCGCCGTGGTTCGAGACCACGACTGGGATGGGTTTATCGCACACGAGCAGGGCCAGGCGGATGGGAGACATTGGAAAGGACGCGTTATCAATTACTTCATCCTGGGCGAACCCTAACCTACCTGACTCCATCATATCCGTGAGAACGGCGGGCAGGGCGGTCGTTTGTCGGATTCTATGTCTCTAGCAAACGAGCTTCCTCTGGATTCTATCGGGCGCTTCACAATTGTTGGCGTTGTCGACTATCCAGACATCTCGATTCTGTTTTCCCAAGGGGAGAACGGGGTGGTCGAACGATGTAATTCCTCTCGTTATGTCGGAAAAATCTAGGCTCCATTACAATAAACCCGGAACATTTAGTGCATTTTAACTGATCAAAATGCCATTATTAGGCAGTGATAACTGCATTAGGATGGTAAACTCCATCATAATGCCATTTATAACGGCATTGTGATGCATCCTAATGAACCCGGAACTTCGTAATGGTGATTAGGTTTTTCCGACATACGGTACGTCACTGCTTCTGCAGCCTCTGATGCTTCATGCTATAGATTATGCAGAGGAGTGCCGCATTCTTTATTGCAGGCTTATACGCTGACCTCTGATGCTCATATCAGGTCTTATTTTCGCTGCATTCGCTTACCAACGTTCGTGAAAGTCCAGTCGGGGTGCTATTCCTTTGGGAGGTACCATGCCTTCCAATACGAATTCATCAGGTCGTAGTTTCGGCCTATCTCAGGGAGGCCGAGGCCCCTCTCACATCAGTCAACAATAGCTGCTCGTGACCGAGACACGAGCGCTCCATCATTCATGGCTTTAGGGAAGATGGATAGTTATCCTGCATCTATTCGAAGCACGAAGAGCTTCCGACACCTAACTTTAGCTTGATACCAAATGTGGAACATAATCACCGACGATCACTTGATCTCCAAACGCGCTGCGCAGAATCTTATTACTCACGTTTTCCCTTATCGCTGCTCAGACATCAGACCCAGAGAATGTTCTAGCCACCCAAGTGGACTGGTGTGTGCGATGCGCGATTTAATGGAAGCGGAGCCCCGCTTATGTGGGAGGCTGTTCGGCATGAAATTTACGCCTTTCATGTTGGATAACCGGACTAATACCGCCTCCAAGAGGCCCGAAGCCACGTCCTGGTTCTCTTCTTGTACATTGCGTCTTCATGGTGATGATGCCATATATATATACTGATTGATTGATTGTGCCATAGTGTCCCAGTGCTTAATTGCGTGTGTGCGTACGTGCTCCGTGACCCTCAGCCAGCTGTAAAATCCTGAGGTCTGCGCCTACAGGATGATGACCTAGAAGGCGTACTCGGGCTGAAGGAATACCAGGTCTCCGTCCAAGGACAATTCCATGGCGGACGGTGGGTCCGTCAGTTTCCTCCGCCGTCGTCGCCGGCAGATCAGTCTATTCATGCACTTCCTGGATCTAGGATGTCAAATGGAGGTCGAAGATGACCGACGTCGAACTGTCCGACTATAGGTACCGCTTTCTTCGCACTCTCTCAGTTCGATGTTCTGTCATCACTTATAAGCCATGCCAGATCTTGTCAAGTTTATCATTACAATCTATCCCCGTTGACAGCATGACGATACAAGACCTCGAGGATCTGAGATCCATCCTCAATGACTCCATCGACAGATTGAAGAGCCAGTACCAGTTGAAGTCTTTAGACTTCCCTTCCCTAGACGAACCCTACCGGGGGGACGCGGCGGAAGCTCTGGCAGCCTCTCCAGAGGTGTCTAACGTCATTTCGACAATAGTAGCCGCCTCGTATCAGCTATTGGCCACAGTTAGGACTCCATTCCTCTCGGCACTGGACGGTGCGACAGCGGTGCGTTGTTCTCCCTGGATTTCAGCACTAGATATCAGCGTCATTGGTGGTCACAGTACATGCTATCCGTGTGCCTCAGAGTCACAGAGCAAATCAACGCAGTAGAAATCCTGCGCGAGGGAAGCCCTGATGGCGTTCACATCAACGACCTCGCCGCAAAGACTGGCATGGAACCTACGAAGCTGGGTTCGTCCGTCCTCCTCGGTTCAGACATAAAAGGCATTGACATCAGATTGAAGCTCGCATCTTCAGAGTTTTGGCTACGCATCACATCTTCCGCGAGGTGAAGCCTAATGTTTTCGCGAACAACCGTATTTCGTCTTCCTATGATACCGGAAAATCTACCGAATGGCTAGCATCTCAGTACGTTCGTACGACTTCCACTCGAGACCCGGATTTACTATGTATTCTAGCCCACATGCTGAGAAGCATGAAGGGACCAACGGTGCATCCGCTTTGTTCGACCATAAGTAAGTGGATTTCTTGCTCTGTATGCTGGACTGACTGACCCCGCCCATACCAGCACCGATGAGATATTCAAAGCGAGCGCATATCTCTACGAGACTATGTTATCGCCCGAAACGAGCCACAGCTTTAGTGCAACGAAGGCGCCACTTCAGGTGGCATTTAATACCGACAAGCTGTGGTGGGACTGGGTGGAGGAACCTTTCAATGTACAACGATTCGCAAGATATGGTGCAGCCATAAGGGGAACATCCCAGTGGAACCGGCCTGAAGCGATTCTTCAAGGTACGTGTGCATAATAATGCTTATCTGCAGCACTGACGGGTGGTGAAGGGTACGAGTGGCACTCCCTGACACCAGAAGACCTGGTGGTCGATGTTGGTGGAGGTACTGGCATGCCGGCCATGATGATATCCCGAGCGTATCCAGACGTCCGCATTGTCATACAGGATCGGGAAGCTATAACCGAGCAGGGAAAGGCAGTGAGTCACTTCCTGCTCTATGAAGAACGTTAACCCCATGCGTCAAACTATCTGTCAGTTCTGGGCGGCAGTCTATCCGGAAGCTCTGGAATCCGGTCGCGTCATCTTTCAAGGTGAGGTTTCTTCTGTGATCCGCACCACCAGACTTATCATCTCGTTCAGCTCACGAGTTCTTCGACGAGCAGCCAGTCAGAAATGCGTCGGTTTTCATTCTTCGGACCATTTTGCATGACTGGCCTGACGAAGAATGCCTGAAAATCTTGAAAAGACTTCGCGCCGCAGCTGCACCTGGGACGAAACTTGTAATCGGCGATTTCCAAGTACCCTATGCATGCTCAGACAATGGTGACCTCGACATCCCTGGGGCGCAAGCCCCTTTGCCGCCTAAGCCCCTCCTCGCCAATCTGGGAAAATCTAGTTTCGTCACGTATGCGTTCGACATAACCGTGAGTCACTACGGTATTTGGCCAATCAACTGGATATTAGTTGACGATCTCGTGCACAGATGCAGGTCCTGCTCAATGGTCAAGAGCGTACGACCGCTCACCAGGTGGACCTCGCGAGACGAGCTGGCTGGCGGGCTGTGCAGCTCAATCGAGTCGAGTCCTCTTGCTTCGGGTTCCTGGTGGCTCAACCCGCCTAGAACATATCCCTAAACATCACAGCAGATTTGACTTTACGTGCAGTTGAGACGGGGAGTGCTGTTTAGGCTGACCGCGTCTGAATTGACCAGTTTTCGACATAGGATCATCGGAATAGATAGCAATTAAGTGACGAATATGTTGTTCTGCCTAGTTGTGCGAGTGCTGAACGAAGACCTTGGCCACAGATCAGTATTCCTATGCAATAACACAGCCGCGAACGTCGAGTCCGAGCTCCTCCAGCTCTTCTTGGGATGCCTCTCTCTCATTTTGCAGGAGCTTGGCTTTGGACTCGACAGGGAACCAATCATTCATAAAATTGAGCAGCGCCCAGTCCACATTGGCTGTCAAACAAAACACGTGAGATAGGTCCGCATTGCGGAAGAGAGGAACAAAAGGTTGCTCACATCTATTGGCCACCAATACAGTCGGGGCACGGCACACTGGGCAATTAGACTTCCCGCGCTTCTGCATTTTCACGAGGCATCTGAAATGAAGTCGTCCAAGTGAGCGAGCATTGCCATTCATTATCTCAACCACACTTCACCTGACGCAGAAAAGATGTCCGCATTTCAATCTGATCGGCTTGAAGGCAATGCTCGTGCATATGAGACATGCGTAGTCATCGACATGAGGAATGATAGGCAACAGCGTCTCCCCTATAGCCTGTACCAAGACGCGAGGTAGGGACGACGCTGAGCCGTACAAGAAGTCAGCCGGATTGATATGTGGGTGCGCTGATGTCCCAAGCGCCGAAGGCGTAAGTGCCAGTGGTCCTGAGTCTTGCGGGAACGAAGAAAGTGCCAACAGAGGGAGTGCTGTCCGTTTGGCGTGCTTCTTCAGGATCTTGCGCGTTGCTTCTGCATTGGCGTATTGAAGCTATTTATATGTCATGAGGGATCGTGACGAGCAAGGAAACTCACACTCTGACTTACCTTTTTGAGATCCAGAAGAAGCCGATTTAGTTGAATGAACATCCGGAACGCTTCTCTGCTTTCCTTGAGCCGCCACCTTTTCTTGTCCTGGAAGCCCCTCTCCTCAATGCGCTTTGTAAATGCCTGCAGTCGCTCCTCGGCATCCTCGATTGTTCTCTCTCCTCGAGATCTCTCGTTTGTGCTCTCGAATATCTCTGATTCCACATAGAGCTGAAAGAATTCTCTCCAAGTGTATAGATCAGACTTGAAGCCCCCCAACTTAAATGCGTGCGAGACAGAAGGTATACTGATCTCGCCAGGGTCCGGGCCTCGAGAGTGAGGATGAAATGCGTGAGTCGAGGACAGAGGTCGCGCGGAAGCAGTTATACTCTGTGCAAGCTCCTGCAGAGACGCCAGGAATTTGGCTTCCAGGTCCTTCAGGTGCTCAGAGAACGTATGCAAAGCACTGAGAAGAAGATCGAAGAATAACCGATCTGCGTTCAGTGGTATAACGATTTCTCGTCTAATGGGTCCGAAGTAAGTCATAGCTCGAGATCATTAAAGACGGAATGCACCTACCTGGTATTCGTTCCTATCACCGACGGACTCTTGCCATCCTGAACAACATTTTGCGGCAAAGGACTGACTTCAACTTCATCTGCTACCTCTTCTATTCTCGCTTCTCCGGGTGATGAGTCCTCGGCTGAGTCAGCAGCTCCTCCAGTAACTGCAGGTTCCGTCTGCGGAACGACAGGGGGGAACGAAGACAACTCCTTGTCGTAGAGCAGGAGACGCTCTTCGATTTCCTTGTCCGTGTCTCCTATCCAGAGTCGCAAACGAGGCTGCAGACTGTCCGAAGTCGTCACGATCTCGTATACACACCTGGTCGTGTGACCATCTTCACTCGTCGTAACCTCAAGCACTTGCTCTGTTGCTGCACTATCAGGCTCTACAGCATCCTCTTTCGCCTTGCCTTTCCCCTTGTCGCGAAAAGAGCCGTTTTCCGACTGCAATAACTCATTCAAATGAGAGGGGTTAAGGCCTAGCTCAGTAAGCTCCCGGGTAATCTCTTTGATTAGTTTCTTGAGCTGTGCAGACAGGTCAGCTGCATCATAAGATAATAAGACAGCACGCACTTGCCGATATTGGATAGCATTTTCCCTGAGCTCAGGAGGCAAAGATAGTAGCAGCTCCGTATACGTTTTCGAGAAGTGCATCCGGCGAAATTTCCCACGCCGCACTGTCAGTGTCTTGTTCTTAAGGAGGACCCATATGCGCCTACTATGTCCCCGAGGCCTGAGACCCGGACCGGCCCCCACTGTCAAACATTGCTGAGATGTGATCCATGTCCATACTCTAAGACAAAACAAATACAAGTCATGTAGTGTATCTACTCCAAACTACTGAGACTTTTTCTCGGCTATCCCATCGACAGTAGACTGGACCTTAGCCAGCTCTTCTTGCTGACGTCTCTTCTCTCTCCTCTCCCAGCCGCGCGTGATCATCTTTTTAGGCTCGAGGTCCGCAAACAGCCACTTGCATACGATCTCGACTATCGAAGACCCAATGAAGTCCACTACAATGGCGGCTGTCAACCGGAGCTTGAACTACAGGTCACAGAGGGATCAGTATACAGAGCAACTTGAGGGATAGGGAGTACGCACAGGCCCACTCAGTTCGACAATCTGCAGCCATCTGTTGAGTTCAGGCATGAAGTCAGTAGCGCCGGACAAAGCCACCGCCATAGCGCCGACCAATCCCCAGTAGAGGGCTGGGTTCTCCCTGATACCTTCCCGGAACGGCCGACCCTGGCATCGAAGCCGTTAGAACATTCCACGACAGTGGAACAATAACCAACCTGGTAGTTAATGGCAAATGTCGAGACTTGCTGAGCGAGACCAAGAAGATAAATGGCAGTATTGAGGAGACTCGGCTCAAATTTCGCGTCCAGATCAATGGGACCGCGCCTGTTTCATCATGTTGTCAGATACCAGAGGATCGTGAACAGAGAAGAACATACTCTTCATTGGCGTACGATAACTGAGTGATGTAAATCATCGACACAATGTGTAATGCAAACTGCAACAAGACCGAGGATAACACGTAAAGGTTGAAGATATTGCCCAAGGGTCTTTGCCTCGAGAGTTTCTCCACTGGCTGCAAGACTGTCAGGTCGACCGCTCCAACATGTATGACAGAGGATACGGACCTTAGCTCGCGAAATACAAAGGAAGCACACAGACATGAGCATGCCAGTTATCGTCACCTGGTAATCACCGAACTTGATACCATCCAAGTATTGCACGCTGAGACTGTACGCCGTGATCAGACAGTTAAGAGCCAGAATCTTGTACATCTGGATCGTCGCCACGAGGGTACAGCGTCCTTGCCTAATAATATGGGTGACTGAACGCCATCAGTAAACCGCAGGCCAAGATTGTAGGGCTGAACCTACTAGCTGACACGTTGGAAAGTTTCGAGGTGAAAGGCGCAGCACAGGATGCATCACCAAGCTTAATCTTCGGAACGTCTTCTTCACCCTCCATCTCGGCCATTTTATCCGTGATAGAAGCCATGTCGAACTACAGCAGAAAGATAAGCAAGCGGCGGTGATAGCAGTCTGTCAACCTTACCTTCTCCATAGGGTTCTTCTTCCTAGCATTCTGCAGATCCGCGGCAGCCTTCTTCTGAGCCTCGACCACATCAGGATACAAATGTGCGATAGCAGGTGGTACAGGCGGCGGAGGCTGGTTGAATCTGGCGGAGATCTTCAGCTGACTCTCATACACCTTCTTCAACCGCTCGTTCCTCTGATGCTCTGCAATCTTCTTCAGGTCCTCAGGTGTCCCATCCAAAAGCGCCACGCCGACGTGTGCCTGCTTCAAGGCGCCAACATCGTTCGTGCCGTCACCGGCCATAAGAGTAACGTAGCCGAGTGTCTTCAGCCTAGTGAGAATGAGCTCCTTCTGGGCTGGCGTCACTCGCGCGTAGACCCAAGTGTGCTGGACGAGGTCATCAAGACTAGGTCGGTTCTCGTACTGCTTAAGAGCGGGTCCCGTAACACAGATGTCGTATTCGTCGAACAAAGACTGGTCAAAGGTTTCTTCAGGGTTCACCGGGATGATTTTGGTCTCGTTGACGTTTCTCCAGATCAAGTCTGCGAGCTCAGATGAGGAAGAGAAATCATGCAGGCAGAAACATAGGGACAGACCTGCGTCGTGTGCTGGATTCTCCTTTAGGTCTAGAATCAACGTCTCCCGATCCACGATCTCTACACTACGAGCGACATGTACGGCAGTCAGGGGGTTGTCACCAGTGATCATAACGCACTACATAGGACATCAGCACATAAGCAGCCGTGGCTAAAGGATGATGACCTACGCGGTGCGATGAGTCTCCCAGCATCTTGAGGCTCTCCACAGCATCCTCTTTGAGCGGGCAGCTGAAGACAAGGAACCCGGCAAAGTTCAGATTGCTCTCGACTTGATCTCGGGCCACCTTCGCGATCTACAATATGTTTCGTCATCAAAACAAACCATCAACTCTGGCCAAGCATACCTTCTGAGCAGTCATGCTATCCATCTCCTTGATGCCTAGCGCAAGCACCCTGCTCCCCTCCCTCGTATACCACTTATACGTCTCATCATACCACGAAGGCACATTCGCTAACATCCCCTTAATCGTCTCCGGCGCGCCCTTGACAGCAGCAAGCGCCTTCCCATTCGGCAGAGTAGCGATCGAAGACATCCGCTTGAGCGCCGACGAAAACTGGAAGTGCCTGCGGATAACCAGGTGTGTACCGTGGGGAGCTGAGTTACTGGAGGGCGAGACGGTGTTGCCGGAACCGATAACCCATTCGAGCGCATCCAGAGTGGCTTTCTCCATGGGGTCGCCGACGGTGGTGCCGTCGTCGAGCCGGACGAGTGCGTGAGCGGCGGCGAGGCAGAGGGTCGTGTTTCGGTCGGTCTCCTTCACGTTTACGAGCTTCGACGGTTGAGCCTGACTATAAAGCAAGCGTTTGTCATGATACTCGGCAATACAGAAGCAGCATTAAGACCTACCTGATACCCACAACGCCTTCCACTATCAGGTTCTCCGCTGTAATCGTACCTGTCTTATCAAAGCAGCACACATCGACACGGCCAGCAAATGGAATCCGGAACGGCTCCGTACAAAAGATAGCTAGAGACTGCTTCAGTTCACCGCGATCCACACTACCATGCCAGAGCTTCTCACCGTACTTCGACAAAGCGACAAGAGACGCATTAACAGCCAGTGATAGCTCCATCGGCAACTCCGGCGGAACCACACTCGTAATAATCAACACACAATCCAGCAATAACTTGGACTTCTTTAATCCCCTCTCGATCCCCTTCACCCACACATACCAGCTCGCCGCAATCGCAAAAATAAGCAAGAACCCGATGAACAAGAAGCTCTCAAGGTTATTCGCAGAGACGCGTTCTGTCGAGAAGATCATCGTCCTGACGAGCTGTCCCTGTGCGGTGCCGAACCCAGTGCGCATGACAACGCCAACGCAGCCTCCATCGGGACTCTGGATTGGCGAGTCGCCTGGGGTAAACTGGAGCGCCTTGGTGCCGCTGAACAGGACAGCATTCTTGTGGAACCCGTCAACGTCCAATTTCTCGGTCATGTCCGCAGAAGCGATAGATTCTTTGAGGAGAGGCGTGGACTCTCCGGACAGCATAGCCTCATTGACGATACAGGATCCGGAGACAAGCAGGATGTCTGCTGGGACGTTCGTCTCGGTTTGTTGGCGAACTGCGCGATATGGTCATGGCTCCGTCTCGTGAACGCAGAGGCACGGACGTACCTATGGAGATGACATCTCCGGGTAACAATTCGTCCGTTTGCAGAGTTGCCCATTGACCATTTCGGTAGCATTGTATCGGGTACGGCGTGACTGACATGGTGCGGAATTCAGTCAACGTTCTCAGACGCTGATACAACATATATCAGACAGCCTGGACTGAGGGGAGGATGCCACGCACCTGCCACACCACTGTGCATTCAAATACCACCAGCATGAACAGTGTGAATAAGCTGTAGTACCAGTACTCGTCCAGACACCAGAGAGCCACGCAAAAGATCTGGAAGACGAAGAACGGTGCAGTTGCATGCTCAGCGAATAGCTCCGAGAATGATGGTATAGGAATATTAAATTCGTTCTTGCCATAAAGTGACTGAAGAGCTTCGACCTCGGATGCACTCAAACCCCTGGGGGCAGAGAATGTCCCGAGAGGTGGCTGGCTCGAGCAGGGATATGGAAGTTTGCCAAAAGTTAGAGGTTCCACAGAAAGAATGGTGTAACTGTCCCGCTGATAGTTGAACGTATAGGTGGCGGGGTCCGAGGGGTTCTTCTTCAGAAGCGGTACAATCTCCCCCTGGCCTTTATGAGGAGCGGGAATAATCCGGACAGAGTCTGCGTCTTGAAAGGACCTGGCCTTCAGAGAAATCTGATTAACCTGACAGTGCCAGATTTGACGTAATTAACGGACGCACCCTCCTCGTCGTAACCCATGCCTTCGCACCAGCACTCCAGCGCGTCACAAGGAAACTGAGAGCATGACCCGCGCCGAGAGAAACGCAAGCTAGGAACGTCCATTCCTCGCTCTGCAGCCAGTCATCGTACTTGATGTAGTATGCGTAGGCCAGCAAAGGATAGAGCGAGAGGAAGGGGATCGTATACAAGTGTGTGTACCATGGCAGGGCTACGTGCAAGCTGGCCCGCGCGATGTCCGACGACTCGACCGCAACATTCACCCTGAACGGCAGTCAGCAATGCTCTGGTTAAGCTATGCACACACTCACATTATTGCCGGGGATGTTCCTCGTGTTTGAGAAGAGAAACAAGCTTGAAGATCTCGGCGCTGGCGCACGTCTGCGTGGGATGGTACGCGTGGCCGGCGACTCTATCTGAACCGCCACGATCTCCTTCTGCCGAAGTCTATTTGTGATGCTTTTTGTGATGCTTTGAAGCCGCTCTATAATGCGACATTGAACTCCTGGGACGGCGAACTCGTCTAGTAACACGTCCGGCGCCGGAGAGAACAGTGGAAATCAACAAGATGAATCCTATGGCGGATGCCCTCGATGGCGGAGACTCTCCGACCGACGTTAACTTGGACCTCGGTCAGAGTCTCCAGGTTCAGATTGACGTGAAGGGGTTGGTCGGAGATGCGGTGGGCAATGTGAGTCTGCATTGGCAGGGTTTCCGAGGATATGATGAATATGTATCACGAGCCGCCGGTCCTTGTATACTGACTATTGCGCTATGAATGCAGATGAGTATCAGTCCCACTAGCCGTGATGTTGTTCTGGCAGCGTATGTATTCGCAACGGCTGGCATGCGTCGCAGCTGATAGTTGCTCAAGTCGAAGGGGGCTTTTCATCATTGATTTGCATGCACCATACGAAATGCCGCGTTTTCTGCCCCAAGGAGGGACATGGGACGTAGCGGATGTCCAGTGGAATCCTCACCGAAGCCATGCCAAATATATTGTATCTACCTCTAGTGAAAAACTGTACGCATATACCTTTGATTCAATGGCCGGTAGTTGACTATCCGGGTTCCCCAGCCTTATATGGGACCTACTATTAGTCGGAAAGACGTCTATTGAACATATCTTACACTCGCACTATCGAGCAATAACAGACATAAATTGGCATACTAGCGAACCTGATTTGGTCGTCAGCACCGGCATAGATTCTTGGCTCTGGTGCTGGGACTTGCGAGATCTTCGAAACAGGCATAAACCAGTTTTTGGTTCGCCTTTCTTTCGCCGTCTTCGTAATTGTGATTAGCAGTTGATTTTCCCCTAGGAATGTCTGCCTTCAACGGTAAATCCCTCTCCGTAGCTCGCTCTTGCCCGACATTAATGGGCCTGTTAGGTGCCGGGACACAAGTAAAATGGAATCGACAAGACCCGCATGTTCTCGCATCTTCACATGGAAGCGAGGTGCTCATATGGGATCGTCGGGTACGTCTCTCATGCCCCAGCCTGCAGGCTACTCAACCCGTGTTCAGAAAGGCTCCGTACCGCTAACCACCATCCAAGCTCATGACGCTAAGATCTACGGCATCGACTGGTCCCACCACGAACGCAACACCATCGTCACTTGTTCACTCGACAAAACCATCAAAGTATGGGATTTCGACACCGCCTGTCCTGTTAAGGGTGACTGCCACCCTAAAATTACCGTCAATACCAAGTATCCAATTTGGCGGGCGAGGAATCTGCCGTTCGGGCATGGAGTTCTGAGTTTACCGCAGAGAGGCGAGACTGCGCTTGAGCTGTACGCTGATGATAACCCCGGGGCGCCCATTCATACGTTCGAAGGGCATACAGATGTGGTTAAAGAGTTCGTGTGGAGACGTGGCGAAGAAGGTCAGACTCTTTGCCTCACGGATAGTACAAGCAATGCATTTAACTTCACCATAGAGGGCGCCGAGTTCCAACTCATAACCTGGTCCAAGGACCGAACGCTACGTTTCTGGCCGATAACCCCCGATATAATGCAGGTTCGTTCACAGTCGGATAATTATCTCCACCTCTCTGCCTAAACGGCATACAGAAAGCAGGGTATACGGGGGACGGGCCGAAGTTCACAAAACCCAGAGGTGAAGAGGACATCTCATATCGCAACCCTCCCATCGGTAGCGATCCTTGTCCGGCTCTATCCGCCCCAGTAGGCCACCGCTCTATTCTCGCAGAAGTCCGGGCGCCCTTGCCGCCACGACACCACATCAACAGGCATGACCACTCCAGTGGCACGTACGAAAGGCACGAGCGGGAGAACTCCGCTAGAGTTACGATGCCATCCAGCACTGTATCATCAATCCCTATTCATATCAGAGCTGCCGGGGGGACGATGACGAGGGGTAATCTGGGCGGGCGGTCGGCTAGGATGGATACGTTGACGTGGTTGAGCAGCGTGAAGGTTGAGAAGAGAAGAGAAAGTTTCTCGGATCCAAGAGGAGCGGCCAGAAGTGGGGATAAGTCCAGGAATGGGTCGCAAGACCGGACTACGTCCAGGGCGGAACTCCTTGGTGGGTCACGGCTCGGCTTGGAGCAAGGAGCTAGGGAAAACAGTCAGACGAGGGCAGAAGAGATTTCGACCAGCCAGTCATTGCAAGATGAGTGAGTGCATTTGGTGATGCTGGGATTTGAGTGAATGCTGACGCGGACGAAAGGATCACAACCGTTCTGACTAAACTAGCGCCTCATAAAATACGGCTTGAGAAGGTCAGACCTTGTGGTTTTTCGCAGGACGAGCAATAATGAAATTTCTAGCACGATCTCACTAAAAGACGAACCTGTACTCTTGGCCTCCATGGCCCTTGGGGCGAGTCCTCCTCCGTCTTCATCCGCGTCACCTTCACATTCCCTCGCGCCTATCCACAGTCACCACCCCCAGAAGGCACTCCTTCAGTCGATCTTGAACGCAACCCTCTCATCAGCATTAAGAGTCGTGCATTCATCCTCAGGCGACTCCGGGATATTCGGGAGAAACAGCGCCCATGTCTCGAAGCGTGTCTGAGATTTCTGCTATTCGGCGAAGGGACTGAGAATGTGGGAGTACCGCCGTCTATGGACTCGGAATCTGAGGATGAGGGGACGAAAGGAGTGAGGAGAGGGAGAGACCTTACCGTCTCGTTGGTTAGGAATAGCAAGAATCTCGCAGAGCCCAGGACATCTCAAGGGGTATTTGGCCCGAATGGTACGTATCAGGACTTGCCAGTCTGGGCTCCGTCTCCAAGGTGATCTGCCTTTCTAGGTGAACTCGTATGTTTCTTCAGAGCCCCTCCTCGCATAGTCCGGAGCGCCGCCAGGGATGTCTCCGCATCCCCATCCGTCGCTTCTCACATGAACGACAGCATGCCACACTTAGCACGGCAGTCTGGGACTGTTGTCGATGCCATGCAGCGTCTTGCCGCTGCGGCCAGCGACCGTGTGGCACCTCCTGTCCCCGGTGGAAGCGAGAAAGCCGAAAACGTCTTGCGGATGATGACGAATCTCCTGACGTTCAGTCAACCAAGAAGTAGGCACCCGCAAGAACGGAGCAAGACAGTTGACAGTGGAAGAGGCAGCTTTTCGCTGGTGTCGACCAGGCTGAGCACTGTCTATATCAAGGACGCGTCGCATATCACTGAGGTTGACCGGGGAGTTGCTGCAGAGTATATATTCTGCGGAGCTAGCCCTGTCGAGATGTGCAAGCACAATGCGGATGTGGCCCAGAAGCATGGGCGATTTGATCATCAACGCTCATTCAAGTTACTGCAGATGCTGCTGGAGAGTAAGGGAGGGTGTGATAGTGATCCAAAGGCCCCTCTTCGATACCTTGTTGCATCCCCATTAGCAGAGCGGATGCTCAGTGACCTGTAAGTGCCCAATTTTAGACCGCCGGATGATAACAACGCTGATGTCCGGCAGGTATCGCCAGTTTTCGCAAGATAAAGACATACAGTTACTCACTTCCGTCGCTGCCATAAGCCTACAAGCTTACTTACTGTCTCGGCAATGCAGTATGTATATCATCCTTACAGTAAGACTCGTGGCTAAGCACGTTGTCTTGTCAAGCAACGTCTGCTCCGGCGAAGGTCGTCAAGCTATCTCCGGCTCTGTCCACTATATCGAAGAAGCCTTCAGGCGACTATTTCACTGTCCGACGGCTCGCTGAGAGTCGCTCGAATACCCTTTCCTCTGGTAGCGGACCTCGTCAGCCGTCCTCCCCGGCTACTCCGCCCGGCTTGATGTACTCCGCCTCGAGCTCATCGAAGGGATCGTGGTCGAGCCTCTTCGCCAACGCAGGGCGTAGTGTATTCACCGCCTTACCAGATTCCCCGCACGAATCAACGCCGGGGGGTACTCAGTCAAGCGCAGCGACGGGCGCGCACTCCATTCCTGTTCCAGTCGTCGGGAACCGGCTCGGACAAGAGAACTTGCGTAGGAAAGTGGTTCGGCATGGGTCACCAGCTAACCATTCGTCCTCGAACTCAAAGTCTTGGAACGATGGCCCATTGTCTATATCCCGGTCAACATCTTCCATACCATCAGTCGGCCGGATACGTCGACCGACGTTCTCGCAGGTTCTCAAGCCCAAGTTTCCCCCAGTAAAGAAGAATTTGGTATTCAAGTCCGAGAGTGAGAATAGGTACAGTAGTTCGTCTTGTGTGCTAAGACGATCTGATTGATCATAAAATTCAGGGCCGATACCTCCCTGATGTTTACCCCCAAAATCCTGACGCAGCTTCTCTGTCACATCCTCGTATACTCTGAGACGCTTTTCCGATGGGGGCTGTTACAGAAACGAGCAGAGTTGATCTCTTCCATTGGCCAGGAACACAGTATCATGCGGAACATCGTCGAGCAGAAGGATCTGGAACTGGGTAAGCTTCTGTATCGGCACTGTGGTATCTATCCTACTCACTGTATAACAGATATGAGACGCGTGTGCCCAAGATGCGGCATGGACGACCCACACGGCTCTCGAGGGCACTGCCCGCACTGTGATTCTCGAGCCACTAGCCCTTGTTGCTCTATCTGTCGTCTGCCTGTGAAGGGTACGTGGACATGCCTCGCGATCGTTTCGATACTGAACTGTCGTAGGTCTATCTTTTAACTGCTTGAAGTGCTGTCATCTCGTTCATATCCCTTGTCGGGCAAAGCAGCGTTTCACGACGTGTCCGGCTGGATGCGGATGTGTTTGTGTGGCAGTAAACCAGGATTTTGAGCCGAATACATGATTAGTACACAGAAGTCCTTAGTGACTGTAATCTTTCCCTTGCACATCTCGCGACTAGTATCCATCCTGCTTCCTGAGCACGTTGTCGCATTTCCTGAGTCAGACTGTATTTGCGTTTACTATTACATTATCATAGCCATTTCTTCTTCTTCGTTCGCTCAGGTTCTTCTTATAACTCCAGCTTGGTTATCTCGCCCAAGCCTCTCACGATCTTAGTCGGCCCAACATCGAGCAGCCTGTCATTCCAGCCTTGCTGGGCTCTATCAACCCAGATGGCATTCATGCCGAATGAGCGGGCGCCCGCGACATCGAAAGGATTTCTATTGCAGTGGATTGTTCAAATAGCTCCAGCTTGGGAGATGAGAACAATGAACCTACCCGCTTACGAGCCAGACGTCGGCTTTGCGGTCTTGCATGCCCAAGAAATGTATGAGTGCCTCATAAAGTTCCGGAGATGGCTTGTACTTCTTGACGGAGTTGGCGAGGTAGCGAGACAGGCTAATGGGCAGTGATGCGGCCATGATGGACTTCGTGACCATCTGATGTCTTTGTTTGAACATTGCCAGGCAATAATTAATAAGCGCTGGCAAGCGTACCTCCTCAGTGCCTAAGGGCCGTATGTCAGATCATGTTAGTCTCGTAGTATGCGATGCATACCATTACTGAAAAGGACCACTTCAATCTCGGAGCGAGACAGTAGGTCCTTCACAGAAGACGACGCGTCCTCGAAGCTAATGAGATACCTGCGTTTTAGAGAACAGTCAGACGGCATAACGGAGTCCTTACCTGGGCAACTCGTGATACGCTTGCATGAGCGCTTCTACCGTGGGGGTAGTGAGCGGGATCCTCAAGTCGGCAGCAGCGTTCAAGAGAGATTTCCGGGTCACGACGTCGAATGATTCGTATATATCTATTCGAACTTCAGACTCCGCCTACCCTTAGGCAGGCCACCGAGACACTTTACTCATGGAGTTCAATCTCCATGTATACCTTATTGAAGATACTGTGAAATCTTCAGAACTTTCATGTGTGATCAGACGTACTCTAGCTGGTATGTTCTCCATGATGTGGCCAGCGACTTCGCTTGCCCTTCAGACTGGATCTCCTTGATGTACTTGTGGATTGCCTTCGCGATGGCTCCAGTATTGAGAAGAGTGCCATAGATGTCGAATGCCAGTACTTTCTTTCCCGACGCCATGGTAGAGTGTCACGACGTGTCGCTTAAGGACACCACTGATGCGCGTACTAATCTGCGCTTCCTTGTGGCATCGGCAAAGATCGGCATTTGTGGAAGGTGTCGATGGCTTCGGCAAAAGACTGACAGTCTATATAGCTGAAATCCCTTTGGACCTCATAAACGAGCATAATGATCCATAAAGTTGCGTTAGACTCTCAAGTTCCGAAAGGCAGTTTCTTTCATACTACAGTATTCTGCGACTTTCTGCGAACGGTACGCCTGCTCCGTTCCACTTATGCCGCTTGTACACGCCGCACCTTTGTCATTCATTCCCCTAGGTACAGCGGCCCTATATTGTCTCGACGTTTAATGACATGGTTAACATAGCGGCCTTCCGCTGTAGCTGTCAATCACTACCAGCGTCAGAGTCTGCTGCACCAATTGATATGGTGTCCACGACCCGGAACGGATCCTTGAAACCGTCTCTCTGGAGGATGCATAGCTCCCGTACATCCCACTGTATGGGGCCCGGAAACGTGGCCATGAGACCATGTATGGCGCTTTCAGCAGCAGCCTTTGGAGCTAATATCAGTCTAGGTCCTAGCACACCCCTCACCGCAAAAGGTAAGACGCACCCTTCCTTGCCACTGTCCAAGACTCAGGTGCGGAGAGAAATGGCGCTCGATAATCTGACGTAGGACGTCTTCATCGTCACCGACACTGTCCTTGGGTAACCGACCACCTTCTCGTATCTGCTCGTCATAATCGCTTAGCAAAGCGCTGAAGCTTAGGATATGTTGCATGAGATCAACCAGCCATGACTTCTGCTGAGGTTTGAGATAGACAGTAGAGGACTTCTTGGAGTGCAGGAAGTAGCCGAAACCGTCTTTCCCAGAGCTGATGGATATACGCTCTTCGCCACTGGCAGGATAGGTTCGACAAGCTTCTCGCAGATCCCTAATGACTTGTTCGTAGACCAGGGCGTTGTCCCGCGGGTGAGCAAATGGGTAAAGCAGGGTAATGTGCGGCATAGGCCAGCGGCGGATGTGTCTGTCGTGGGAAGATCGGACGTCCTGTATCCAGTCTAATAGCTTGGATATCTCTGGATGACTGCCGTCAGAGGTAGAGGCTGAATATCCCCAACCTTTTGGAACGAGAACTACTGCTGATTTGTGCGACTTGTGGTCCGGTAATGTATTGGGCGGTCCTCTCCCTCCAGATCTGGACATTGCGTCACCATATAGCGTGCGATGAAGAAGTAAACTTGCGGCAGATTTGGAGTGACTTCGCGGGTGGACTAGCATGCGGACGCAGAGGATTCCTCGCAGTAAACTTTGCACGAGCGCATGCGATGAGACTGGAGCACGCTCAATTTCGGCTGTGCCAGCAGGACCCCTGCTCCAAACCACGTACTAGTAGCGTATGACCGCGAACTGAAGTATATGCTGTCCAGAATGTGGTCGAGAGACGCCTGAGGTTTGACAATGACCGCCGTACCACAAAAACACCGTTAACTTGAATGATGTGGCGTGAGAACTTTGGGCAGTAAATCGCCAACTTCGTCTGAGCCAATCATAAATCAGGACTACATAATACTTGCGAGCAGGTCCTCCTCAAGTTGTCCCAAAAAATGTTGTAATCCCGCGTGAACGCTGACCCGAATCATACTGGAGTGTAACCATCAAGCCCAATGGATATGCCTTTTCAGAGTCTAGGTGCTCTCCACCTACTCGTGCTTAGCTGCGAGTCCCGTATATATCACAGCGTCTCCGGATCGTGGTATGGGTGCAGGGTTCCCAGAACCTCAATATATTAGGATGCGTGCTAAGCATTCACGAGTCAGATTTGTGCTGGCTCGCAAACCAAATACCCGAATGGGTTATCGTCCTGTCGATGAGCTCCGACAGCCTTCCACCCGGCTCTGCTGCAAAGGTCAACAAGGTGAGGCAGCGTCCGCTCTTGCCCATTAAAGTTGGTCAACATCTATAAACACAATATGACCCGGCCATTAGTGCTCGTAAATGTCGTGATCCAACGAACTCACGCTCAAGTCCAAAGTATAAGCGAGATAACTGGCTTTGCCGTAGTTGGCCAGCAGAGGCGCAGGCGCTTGCTTCACCTTGGCACCGGGTATCGCAGAGGCGGGGCTGTCGTCCCGGCAGGCGTATGGGATCATGTAGTCCCCGATTAGGAGCCGTGTCTTGGGCGTGGCCGCTTGACGTAAGTGGGATAGTATCTTCATCGAGTCCGAGTCAGGCCAGTCGTGTAGCACCGTCCGGACCAGAAAAACGGAAGCATTCTTCTGCGGGTTCTCGTTGAAGAATTCGTGTGCTAACGATCATTTAAGCTTGGGACGAAAAGAAGGATTATGAAGCATTCACCTTGGAATGTGATCCTTCCCGACTTGAGAGCCTCAGGGTATGTTTCAGACCAGTACTATGTATGCCGCAATAGTCAACTCATGGGACAGCGCGCGAAGTAAAGAGGATACGTACAGCCTCACCGTCCTTGACAACCTGCTCGCGTTCTTGAATCACGATTTTCATATTCTGAAAGGCTCTCGCCACAATCATCGCAGGCATCCCAGTCCCACCGCCAACATCCACGATCACATCGTCGCTCTTCAACGAACCCCAGTCAAATCCTACATCCGTTGCATCAGTACCCACATACAAAGAAGAGCATCTCATACCTTGCAGAATAGCATCTGGGCTATTCCACAATGATGTCCCCCGCATAGCCGCACCAAGCCTTGCAAACCGTTTGGCATTCTCAGGTCGCTCAATCCAGGAGAAAAATTGTTCGTTCATCTTGAAGCATTCTTGCATCGGCGCGTGGATGGCGCTGAAGCTGTGGCCTTTCTCTGGGGAAGAGAGAGTTTCCCACAGGTAGCCGGAGGCTTTCATGACTTCGTCGGTGCTGGCACAAATCAATGTAAGGTGAGCTGACAGAGTAACAGTAGGATAGAGGGGTATGGTCACCCATGAGAGAGTACAGCTGCTGCGCCGGTGGTCCCACTGTATTTGTCAATTGTTCTATATGGATTGTTAGTCCTCCGCGTCTTCAAGAGACTGAATGATTGTGAGGTGTCTTACCCTGTCAGCAGTGCATCAACGGCCTTTCCCGAATCGAAAGCCGATGCAATTCTGTTCGTCGCAAAGACGTTCGGCTTCACCTCCAGGAAGATATGATGCGTCGCAAGAAGGCGCAGGACGCGGGCTACCGCAGTCTATGATCAACATAAAGGTACTGGCTAGAAGGAACAGATGCATACCCAGCTTGGTCGGCTCGAGTCCGCACTTCGCAGCAATCTGATCGACATGCAGCCCAGCAGATCCTGCTTCGCGCAGAATCTCGGGGGCATGGATCTCTTCAGCGACGCGCAAACATGCTGACATTTGGCACTACCAGAGCATCTCGTTTTAAGACTGCTCGGAAGGGATGGACCCGTGGAAGGTGCTCACCGCAGTCACCGCGTCGAACATCGACAAGTACGGCGTGCGCACCGTGCTGATCAGCTGGTAGGACGCGCCGATAATTGCATTTACAGAATCAACGATCTGCGGGTCAGTAAGCGCTGATTCGGCGGGGCCTTCGGTGTAGGGTTCATCGAGGGAAGGAAGGTCGAGGTTCTTCTGTTCGTAGAAGGCTTCCAGTTGGTCGAGGGAGGCGTTGAGTACGGTGCGGAGTTGTCGAAGAGAATGGAGTGTCATGGTGGAGGGTTACACGGTATGCATTGTCAATGCTGTGAATGATCATGATTATATGGTACTGACAGATGGGATCAATAGACTCCGAATTCATATGCATAGCGGTCCATCTTTTAGAATTCGATGGGGAGAAGCTGAGTGCGAGTTGACATCCGCTCTGCAGATAACAAACCGTCTTCTGGTATAAGTGAGATGGCCGTGAAGCCGACCCAGTTCACGTCACGAGTAGAACGCGGCCGTTATCAACGCTGACCGCAGCTGTGAGACTCGTGTTCCCAGTATATTTAGCGACATGGGAGTGCACTCAGAGATTAATCAGATCCTTTTGACAAGATGTTCTAAAGTGACGTAGTGAGCTGGACGCAACCTCTCAAATCACGCAAAATAAAATATCAAAAGCATTGACCACAAACTAAAGTATCAACGACGCCCCCTTGCTCGTCCTATTCTCCGGCGTCCTCGCTAACTGGCTCTTACTCCTGATCCTCGGCCTGACCCGCGAATACCACTCCCACGCAAGACGAATGACCTCCCCGTCCGCCTCATAAGGCGTCGGGATTTCCGAGTACCCTGGGCGCGCGGTCGGGTGGCGGAGGTAGATGGCGGAGCAGGTGGCGAAGGAGACTTCGATGTAGGCGGGGATGAAGAGCCAGGGGCTGGCGTATTGTGGAAGGTTGAAGGGAGTCAGGTTGGGGTTTTTCTGTAGGGCTCTGAGGATGGAGTTTGGGGAGCCAGTTGTTCTGCGGGTATTGGGTGCAGCTCGTGGAGCCTCTTCGTTATCTGGTTTTTTGTCCTCTTCGGCAGCGGGTGCTGCCTGTTCTTGAGCTGCTTCGGAGGTCTCAGCAGCTGCTGGCTCACCCTCGGCAGTCGTGGCACTAGTTGTGTCAGTTGGCTCTGCAGTCTCATCTGATTTGGCATCCTCGGAGGATTCAGCGTGTGATTCTGACTCGGCCTCAGGAGATGCTTTGACATCTGCAGCCTGTTCGCTTTGTGGAAGGGGCTGAAGGAAGCGTATCGCCTTGGGATTTACGGAGACCAGGTCTCCTGGCGCCAGCCTGGTGTTGGCATTTGCATGCTGTTGGACATAAGCCGGGGTACCGCGCGGCTCAAGTAGTGAATAACATCCGCACCTTTTTGCCGTTGAGCAAAACCTCGCCATGTACGACCAATCTCCGTGCCTCGTAGACGCTGTGCGCAAAGCAACACCGGAAGAGAAACACATCTATCCGCCTCTCCACCTCTGAAAGCATCAAACTTCCTACAGGAGCCAGACCCTTCGCTGCCTCTTCCCGCAATCGCTCCTGCTCTTTCCGTGCCGTCCGCGTCCGCCCAGCCCAGCTCGATAGTTCGATACTGTCATCGCCCACAACTCTTTTTTGGGGTCGGACGTCAGGCAAAGTCTTGGGGAGATACCACCGCTTGAAGATTTTCTCGTTAATGTGGTCGCCGTGGTATGCGCGCACGAGCTTCTTGGATGTCCAGCGTTGCCGGTACATCCTCTCGGACGTGGTCTTGAAGTTTGTTTCGCGTCTCAAGTTGCCAAATGTTCGCCGCCATAAATTGTATAAGTTACGGGGATGCCAACTCTGTTTGGTAGGCTAATTAGCAGCGGAAGTGAAGTAGCAAACCCGTATGAGACGTACCATTCGGGGCAGCCCCCTCCTCACGGAGTAGATATTGAGTTCCTTCATCTTGAACCCTCTATGAGCCAACAAATGGTAAACACAAGCGTTTGCTCGACGCCGACAACGTCGAGGAAGCCACTGCCCGAGACAAGCGGGACAGACTTGCGAAGGCGAACACAAAGTACTATATATTGTGGCGCCGCGACTTGATTTCGTCTTCCCAACACGGTAGCAGACATTCCCAATATGGGAACTAATCGCTTCCATGTTAGTACGCAGAACGTCGTGCTATCCTCCCATCCTTCACATACACTTCCCTGCAGACTGTATATAAGCATGACTCCAGGTAAAGCTTCAAGGATCTGTTTTCCTCCCCTACCACCACCTCCACCGCCATGCCCTCCGATTCTGTAGGCGCTCTCAGTCCCCATGCCTTGCCAAGAGGTTTATTCGAAATGGATGCGGCGGACGCTGCAGAATATGCACTGTCTTACTCCACGTTTGTCTTTGAGCCATGCTGCCTGGAATCCATAATCTGACTTAACTCAAGTTTCCAGGGTCATAAAGGACGTCCGCGTGCGGCGCCACAACCGCGTCCACCTTCCTCTCTACCGTTCTTCAGAATGGACCCCTTCACGCCGCGCAGGCCAAACGGCAGTCGCAAGAAGCTCGCGCTCTCCACCAAGGAGTATAATAAGGTACGATGATATTGCTGGCAATCTGAAATTCCTGACGATCTCTTCAGGTTACCGGTACGCTCGCGTCCGCTCGAAGAAGTAGGCAGTACATCGAAGACGACATACACGAGGACGGTATAAACGGAGACAGTCGATCACGAGGTTCTACTACATACTGTTTGACTGCCTGACGCTGGACTTACGTCGGATAGGTTATGATGAACCTTCCTTCATCGCTGAGACATCTTTCGTCCGTGCACCCCTCAATTCACGTGTCGTTTCGAACGGGAGCGTTCCCATAGCTAGCTTCAAGGGCAAAGGGAAGCAGGAGAGCTTGGACAGGATACCTTTGGATATTCAGGAGGCTTTGATATTGGAGGATCTTCTGTACGTCCTCATGGTGCGTGCAGTACACTTCTCTTACCTGCAAGTGCCTCCTGAATGCGGGATAAGGGCATCGAGGGTGTCTATATTCGCCACCATCCTGACTACTCACCCGAAGACGATGATCCCCTCCAAGGCATACGCTTCGTGGTGTCCCCCTCTCTAGGTCAGACCTCGCCTTCCCCTGTCAGAATCGCATCTCACGTGCCTCGCAGACCATTCTCTATGCGACGTGGTAGAGCGTATACTTCCCATGGCTACGTACTATACGGCTATATCTTCGTTCATTGAAGACCGTAGTGTCTCAGATTACGGTACTGTCAACCATGCTCTATGCGCAGCCCTCCGTGATATGCTCAAAGTCAGTGCCATGCCTTTCCGATGGGCGTCCTTTCACCTCTTTGTAGGACTACCAAACCCTGCTCTCGCAACTTGAGCACGCTTTCAATACCAGCCCCCAATTCAGCCTACAGAAGCTTTGGTTCTACATTCATCCCACTGTCCATACCCTTTCCCTTCTGTACCAGCTCATCTCCGAGCTTGCTATGACAGACGATCCTTCCCTTTCCTTATCCTCCTCTCCCTCCTCTTCGGACCTGGAGGATAATGAACGTGACGAGGCGCTCGGTCTGGGCGGAGCGCACCTGAAGGCGGCAATGTCGCAGATGAAGAAGAATGCGCTAGGCGTCAGCGTCGACAGCAGCACTAATATCAAAGTGATCGGGGGTGAGGTGCTCGCCATCATATACGAGAGGGTGCAAAATATGTCTGGGGACCCAGCGGCGAACAAGCTGTACGGCACGCTGTTAAGAGCTGCGGGAAAGCCGTACGTTACAATGCTCCAGACGTGGATCACGACAGGGAAGCTATTGGATCCGTATGGGGAACTGTGTGTGAAGGAGAGTAAATCAATCAATCGTGGAACCCTGGAGGTGGATTATGTGGACGAGTATTGGGACAAACGTTATACTGTGAGTTTGATGGTCTATCGGCAGTTCTACCGCAGAACCA
The DNA here is from genome assembly GCA_004369045.1 of Heliocybe sulcata. NCBI lineage: Eukaryota > Fungi > Basidiomycota > Agaricomycetes > Gloeophyllales > Gloeophyllaceae > Heliocybe > Heliocybe sulcata. The sequence goes on along the minus strand of ML213524.1, from coordinate 280,484 downwards.
ACTTCTACCGTGCTAGCTGCGCGACGGATCGACCCTGTCGGGACCTTCCAAACGCCAAGCAGGTGTTCCATCTGTACGTTCCAACAGTGGTCGGCTGCCTGGTGGTGCATGTATTCCTCCGTTACTTGAACGATGGAAGCACAAGGTCCTGCTTGCTGGAAAGTACCTGAATGTAATACGGGAATGCGGCATCGAGACGAAGAGCCATCTGCAGGAGAAGGAGGCGGGAGAGCTGTCCATGGACGATGAAAGGTTGAGGAATTCCCGAGTAGCCCCCCGTTGACGAGGCTAATCTCTATCACAGATTCTACCAGTTCATTGAAGAAGCATACACGCACGCCAACCGCACGCTTCTACAACTCCTTATAAAAGATCAAGAGCTTGTTCCCCGCTTGCGGTCTCTTCGACGCACGTTCTTCCTCTCACAGTCATCGTTCCTCACACATTTCCTCGATCTTGCTCAGACGGAACTGCGGAAGCACACGTCGAAGACCACTTCGCTTGTGAAGCTGCAGAGTCTTCTGGAGCTGGCGCTCAACACGGACATGCAGGGCGAGGACGCCATGTTTAGGGAGGATGTTAAGGTCACTTTGGCGAGCACTAACCTGTACACTTGGTTAATGAAGGTTGTGACGGTTAGTGGCGTGATTGGGGAGGGCGAGGCGACTCCCAGTGAGGTTGGGGGACTTGAGGATGGTAGAAAGTCGAGTAATAAGGATAGGGAGAAAGAGGACTCTGACAAGATTACCAGTAGGTCTATCAGTGCATCTGGTATTGTATTGTTGGCATTTACTGACCTCGCCTATTCAGTCATTGATGCTCTTGCCCTCGACTACAACGTCAAGTTTCCGCTGTCCCTTGTCATCTCGCGGAAGACCATCCTCCGCTACCAGCTCCTCTTCCGCTTCCTTCTGCATTGCAAGCACGTCGAGCAGACTCTCACGAACATGTGGATCGAGCAGAAGACGGCGGTATGGCGCCAGGCAGTACCACATCACCCCGACTTTGAAAAGTGGCGGCTGCGGGTGCACTTGTTGCGCTCCCGGATGCTGGCATTCGTGCAGCAGATCATGGCGTTCGCTACGGCGGAGGTGCTGGAGCCGAATTGGCGCAAGCTTGAGGTCAAGCTGTCGAAAGTCAGCACCGTGGATCAGTTGTTGAGGGACCATGTGGACTTTTTGGATACGTGCCTCAAGGAGTGCATGTTGACCAGCTCTAGGCTCCTGAGGGTAGGTAGTGCATTGGACTTTGCCGTGGAGATGGCGAGCTAATACTATCTACAGCCTTTCTCCAAGCTCATGCAGACGTGTTCCACGTTTGCTCTCTATACTGGCAATTTCACCAAGAGCGCAAATCAGGCATTGACTGCGGCTGAGGCCCAGTACGGAGATCAGTCCATGGCGAAGAGGTGGGACTTTTTGATGAAGTTCGAGACCAACTTCAACCATTGGTGCGTCTTTGCAATATTGTCTTCATGTCGCGGTGATGTTGACATACGTAACACAGGTTCGGCGTAAGTTGCATGCGTGCGCAGTCCTATCCCCTCTTGCTTATCGTTTGCTTTTGTAGGTTCATTATAATTACGTTCAGTATGCGGCGTCAAGCGAGAATACGTCAGCATTGACACTAGTCAATAGGCTCAAAACTATCAAGCCGCAGTCGTAACGACCCTTGTGCATCCGCGTTAGAGATTATAACAAGCGAACGGCATCGGCGACACCACATATTGAGAGGATGGTGATGGCCTGTGGTCCGCACGTCAATTCTGCTGGCCTGAGTCGGGACAGGTGAGATTGTATCCGGGGTATATGATTGCTAGGAGATATTGAATAGTACACTGTTACATTTACATGAGATTATACCAATGTCTGTCCAAAGCATGTAACGTCCCGATACCCTCGAGCATATCAGAATATCGTACAACCGACCTGACGGTGGCATCAAACTTCCGTCTCGACATCCGGCTCCCTCGATTTTTGCTTGAAGCGGCCCTCGACCTTGTCCACTGCATTTTCCACATTATCCTTGATCCACTCCGCGGTTCTTGCAGGCTTCGCCTGTTTTATCCCTCGGTGCTCGCGACCCAGCTCATGCTCGTGCGACCTCCACTGCTTGAGCTTCTTGATAGGGTTGCGGGTGTGGCCGTCGCCCTCTTCCTGCTCGGACTCGTGACCATCGTCGTAGTCGGGATTGTCATGGTCATGGTTTTCATCAACACCACCCTCCGCATCGTGCACGTCCATCTGCACGTCTTCGGGATTAACCCACGTATTCGAACTGGCTTCGCTAACGGCGGTCCCCGAATCGTGTCTCCTCGCCTCCCTGACTTCCGCTTCTTGGACACTTGAGCTCTCTTGACCGACCTTCTCAGTCAATCCTGCAGCGTCCCTCCGGTCGAATTCTTCCCACTGTTGCTTCATAGCCTTGTTCTTGCGGTTCATGATACCCTCGTGAGCAGCAGTGATCCCAGGCGTGAACGCAACATCCAGCTCGACGGTGCCGATCTTGTGCATCTTCTCCTTGTCCTCGTCCCAAGCGGACAGATCCCCATCCGGAGGGACGTAGTTCTGCTTCAGCCGCTCGTAGTCCTCTGACTGCCACAGGGTCACAGTGATGGTCTGAGCCTCGTTGTCCACAAGGTCGCGTAGCCAAAGCACCGCCAGAGCCCTCTTCTTTGACCCAGTAAGGACACTAGACGATTTGAACGCGACCATGAAGGCAGAACTGTATCGCTTCTGCACCGGTATCTCGGATGGGTCCGATGCGCTCCATGTGATTGACCCGTCCTCTTGCTTCTCCGATGTCGACCTTGAGAGCTTCGCACTGCTGGTGTACGTCTTCATGTGTAATTCGCACTTGGCCAGCTCGTCTGCGTGCTGGGCATCTGGCTTGGCTCGGACGTTGCGGACGACTAGGGTACCAGTATCGAAGCCAAGCAGACTCTGGGGCAACTTGGCTTGCACCGGCCTGAACAGGACCGATATCCTGATCTGTCCGTAGCCTACGCCATGCTCCAGGGAGTAGAACCTCGTGATTTCCGAAGCATTGACGAGGAGATCGGAAAGCTGTTATTAAAAATGTCAGCTCAGCCATATGCCCGACACATCGCCGTTTCTCACCTTGAGGAAAACCATGCCCAGCACAGGGTCATTCTCTCGCATTCGCTGATCGCGCACGACAACATTAACATGGGCAGTTCTCCAGTCCCGGATAAACCGCTCCGTGCCCGCATTGAATATCGGCGTCGCCGTCACAGGCTTCACCCGCGTCGAATACACCTGGTGTTTAAGGTTGTTAAAAGGAAGGCCTTTGATGTGCTTTGTGACCGATCTCACCAGCTGGTCGTTGATCTCACTAGTACGTGTATCACATTAGCGTCGACGAGAAGACGAATGTTCCGTATTGACACGTACATGGAGGCGTAAGAACTGGGAAGCCCTTCTCCTTGTTCCTGCTCCGTCTCCCCGTCCTCTTGGCCCTTCTCACCGGCCTGCCCTCTATTCTCCTTACCAAATTTCTTGATAGTCAGACCCCTGATCTCATGCACCTGCACGCTCAGGATTCCACTCGGCCACTCCGGATCAGGGGGAGTACACAGGACAGCAGCCTCGAGATCGTTGAGCGCAACTGCTCTCGCCTGCTGGAAGGCCGGGTCGTCCTTGAGGTCGTCAGGGATACCAGGATCATGTCCGTCTGTCTTGAAGGCCGAGTTCGGTGGAAGCTTGCTGTAGTAACCGACGGTGTACTCGATTTCCCCTGGACGGGACTCGTCGTCAGGACTGGCAAGCGGTGTCCAGCGTCGCACGGGCTTGTTCTTGTTCCTGATCAAATCGGTGATGTTGACTTCGACGAAACCCATCATGTCATCCTGCAAGACCACAAGTGAATAACGATTCCTCTCAGCCTGGTAAAACTCCACTAACCGCGCTCGCACGATCAGAGTCCCAGAGCTGCAAGCTCAGCTTCTCCCCAATCTTCACCGTATTCGGATCAACAGGCAAAGCCGCCATCTCCTCAAATATTGGATTCAGGTCGCCTTCGATGATCCTCGTGCTGAACATGGGTTTGCCTTGCTTCGAGTACGTGAGAGTCACGTAGGGGTCGGCTGCTATCGTGATTCAGCACAAACCAGACACCACGCGGATCAGCACGGGCCATAGAGATATTGGGGACGGGGATGAAAATGGGACACGCACGCTTTTCATCGCTAGCGTCCATCTTTTTGAGTCCCACAGCACGATGAATGTGCACGATGAGGACGCCCATGGCTTGTGTATCTATCGTTTGAGATTAGCCTCCATTGTCCATCTCGAGGCCCGAAGACGAGTGCTAACCTTTCTTGATATCATCCCCGCTAATCAACTGCTGCAGATCCAGGGTCAAGCTCTTCGGAGCGACGTACTCGGCCGCAGCCGCATTGATACTCTTTGCGATAAAGTCGCTCAGTAGCGGGATGTTCATCACGTTTGGCAGCCGTTCTGACATGGGCACGACGGACAGTGAGATTGAGGGGAGGCCCATCAGTGTGACGAGGGTTGTCTTGATGCTGTGATATCCAGTCCACGTGAGTAGGGATGCAGAGCGCGTAGGGAAGGTTGCTTACAAAGGAGGGTCGGGGATGAGCTCCATTCGCACCCTTGCGGTACCAGCGACACCCGTTAACTCAACCCATACAGCTTAAGTGGGATTAGCTATAGGATACCCTTTTTGTAGACCGAATATACTCACGAACACTCTCCGCGAACATTCCTCGCATACCCAGGAAGAATTCTGTCAACAAGCTGCGAATCGTGAGCACCATCCGGGACGAGAGACAATTTCGTGGCCTACTGAGGGTTATGCGCCTTCGTGTCCACCGAGCTTCCGCTAGGCAATGCCCGGTACGCGAAGGATACTTCCAGGTTCTACAAGCAAAAATGAGCGTTTCGATATGTTGACCCAGTAGGGCAACTTACGACGTGCTCTCCGTTCAGGCTTTTCTTCTCCTTCTCGTCAAGGCCTTCGAGAACGTCGTCAGTCGCGGCGTCTGGCAGTGACCGCACCGAGGTTATGCGCATGGGTGTCGTGCCGAAACCGAAGTCAGACACTCGCACCGAATGCTTGAGGCCTCATTCAGCCCAAGAAGAGCTACAGGAAGGATGGGCAACTTACGATAAACCGAGGCACGCTGGACTGCATGATGTCCTCCAGCATGTCGAGCAATGAGTCGAACCTGTTCATTATGAACAGGGATACCTTCACAGAAACCTTCAAGCGGCACTTACATGTCGGGGTTGATAATCGGCCAGACGCCCTTGACCAGGTCGTTTGCCCACTCCGCGCTCTCCTTGAACCGCTCTTCGCCCTCGACGGTCCCATCGTTATCTCTGTCTTTGCCGCCTCTCCAGCCGCGCTCCCTCTCAGCGTGCCATATTCTGTCATCGAAATCGCTGTCTGCGTCATTCCGGAGTTTATACAAGCATCCCCAGGCAAATAAGGTCGGTGGTACCAGGGACAGAAGTAGCAGGATCGACATCCCTGTGGTGGAACTCGGCTTGAGGTATGGGAGGTGCGATAAAGTGTATACGAGCAAGGGCGATAGAGTGTACGCGAATGTTATTCGGGTAATCAGCTGAGTAGTAATTGAGACTACTCGGCGCCTGTGTGCTGCCCAGTCAGGCGGTGGAAAGTTTTGGTCGAGGATATTCTCTCCATGAGTGCGTGGGTCCGGTTCCTCACTCCCGTGTTTAATTGTCTACATACTCAGTTAAATGTGAAGGACTATCAATACCACAATACTCACCACATCATCGCCTGTAACGGGGTCCTAATGCACGCGGATACACGGATGAGCACAACGCGTGTCAGAGATGAGAAGACAGGACGCACCTTGACTGGAATCTCCTTCGAATCCTCCATTTTCCCCGCGAACTTCTCGTTCTGCTTTTGCTCGTCATCTTGTTGGTGACCTGCGACCTTCTTGGCTTTCCCCTCTGTGCCCTTCCGTGGGTCGATAATGCTCTTCAAGGGGACGGTCGGTATGGGATTATTGACTGAGTAGGCTTCATGCAGCTTATGATTCTGCCGTTCCATGTTGTTGCTGGCAATGGAGAAATTCACGGGTCTCTGTAGCGGGTGGGTACTCTTTATACGAAGGTCTGCGAAGGCGAAATGACGTCGATCTGGTTCTATTCTTGGCGCTGTCATACGTCAATTTCTGATCGGTCATTGCGCAGCACTGCCACTGTGAGAAGCCTCTTCGCTGTGGCTGGAATCATCGCAGTTCGATATTCCAAGATTTTGATTGACTACGCCGCACGAGAATATGTAGACGGTGCTATAATGACAGAGTGACTTGTGCACGGACTTGAGGTTATCCAGCACTTCATCTCTACGTCAGTTGGTCATCATCAATTCGAGGCTACGTATCCAAGAAGCATTAGACACCTGAGTAACAAACCTCAAGACAAGCAGAACTCTACGATAACTCTCATTCAGGAAGAATCACGATTCAATTCTGCAATAGCCCAGTTCCCCATCTGCTTCCCCAGTTCACAGAGTTACCCTGACTGTCTCCGTAGCATCGGTGGTCGAGAACTCTTGAAGCACGACACCCTCGTATACAACTCTCACGAGCCGGCCCTCTCCTGTCGCCGAGCTTCCCGCAGCTGTGAATGACGCTTGCGATAACTTCCCTCCACTCCAAACGAAATCTACCACCAGTCCGCCCCGAACCCGGGCGCCCTTGATGGAACCGTCGGGCCAGGCTGCAGGAAGAGCAGGGAGTAGAGTCACAATCAGAGGTTGAGACCGGTCTGCGACGTCCGGAGCTTGTATTAAAGCGTTCTAACGTGAAAAGAAATGAGGTTATGGCTGGAATAGAAGACAATCTGGACTTACGAGCACAGCCGCCGGATAACCCAGGTTCGCGTCAATCTGGAACACCGTATTCGGGCCTTGCGGAGTGTAGGGATTGTACAGACTGAAAAGGTTCAGGCCAAAGTTCCTCTCAATGGCGTACTGCCGCAGACGGCGTTCAGCGATAGCCATTTGCCCCGGAGGAAGCTCTGCTTACCGTCAACTGATGATAGAACGTCTCCGCATCCCCAAATTGCGCCCATGCTGCCGCCCGCCATACTTTCTCCCAGCCAGCATCTCCATCGGGTCCCGTCCCGTTGCCGCGATGGAGGAGGCTGACCTTCGCCGCAGCCAGAACCTGCTCCCGTGTGTAAGACGCGTTAGGATCAGAGCTGGCTTGGAGAGAAGCGTTGTACGAGCTTATAGCGTAGCCGGGGTAGAGCCCGATTAGATGGGAGAGGTGCCGGTGGGTATCGTTCTGCCTGTCAAGATCAACTTTCCATTCTATTTGGCGCTCGTTGGTCAGCACAGTCGGAACGAGTGGAGGTAGAACCCTACCTTGCAATTGTCCCCATGAGCCAGTATGGATACCCTTGTCCATTTGCGCCCTCTTACTCTGCACCTCTGGGACCGGGTTAACTTGTGACCACGCACAAATCAAGCAATACCCTACCTTCGAAGAAAGCAAGGTTGGTATCTCCGGAAGCGTCGAATCCCTTCTCAACGGCGTTGAAGAGTTGCCATATAACCTGCTGCGCATGGGAGCATCCTACGATGACTATAAGCCGCCTCGATGACTTTCAGGTATGTCACACCTACCAAAGGTTATGGGCAATTGCTCTGGAGAGTTGCACGGAGTGACCACCAAGGTCGAGTCGTTGAAATGGAGATCCGGGACCAGTTTATTCAAGTGGAAGCTCGCCACGCCCTGGACAGTAAGCATGGATGTAGCTAATGAAAAAAGAAGGAGGAGAGCGTACTGACCTTGAGTAAGGGCCAGCCCTGGCTCCGCCACCACTGGACATCATTGGTATAGTCAAAATGATCCCAGACGTGGATCATCTATAACAAGATCCTTCAGCCTCCATAGTAGCATCTAAATAACTATATATCATTACCATCCAGACAGCAGATTCTAGATAGAGTGTAAATAGGGTGTATGAGTAGGTAGGAACAATACTAACCTGGATAGTCTGCCCATTGAGCGGATGCTGGATCCCCCGCCGACGCTTTCATACCCGTATGGCCGAATATCTGGCGACAAGATTAACGTCCGGAAATGTGTTCAATACTCCCTCCTCCCTTGACTCACGTTCATCTGTACCAGCGCATGCGTGATTCAGCAACGTGCCCAAAGTGCGAAGTTTGATTATGAATACTTCGTCATGCGTAACCCAACCCTCCGAGATATTGTACAATATCTGCGCTGTGAGGCTGCCCCTCGGTGCCCATGTTTTCTAATGGATGACGCTCTCAGTTTATTATCTGAGGTATGTTAGGGTTTCGAATCACCTCCATGTAATTCCACAGCGACTGAGTCACGTTCATACCGGTCATCTCCGCCATCCAGTAATTCATTTGCAGGTTAATATTCGCATCTGACGCATAGCAGTCTGGCGATCTGAATATCGGACTGGTAAGAAAGTCGAACGCTCACGGTAGTCTACGCTTTTAGCTTAGACGACGCGGTTCAAGCACCAAAGGTACATGAAACTCGCACCTGCACTCCAAGGATTAGACGAATCCTGCGCCCACTTCCCCTGCAAATTCGCAGGTAGCGTCCCTCTCGCGCTACTCACAAGCAAATACCTCCCGAAATTAAACATCAGCCACTCCAAATACGGATTCCCCGTATCCGTCTGGTATGCCATCCGAAGCTGGTCCGTCGGCGTGCTCAAATCCGGTGTCTGACCCAGATCCAGAGAGAAAGGCGAGATGAGAGAGGTATAGTCTGCTATGTGTTCAGCCAAGGCGGATTGGTATGACGTAGAGGGAGAGAGCAAGGACACCAGCGACAAGTGGGGGTCCGGCCCGCGGAAGGAGAGCCCGTGCGCCTCGTCGCCCGCGTCCATGCTGTACTCCGTTCCGCCGACCCAGGTCACCCAGCTCTCTTGCGCGCCTCGGACAGTGAGCGTGGCATTGGGAGTTGCGCCGCCGGTGGAAGGGGTGCATGTCACGTTTGCGCCGGGACCTGCGCCTTGGGCGCGGAAGAGGAGCTCGTATAGCATGCCTGGTGAGGCGACGTATCCTCGCACTTGAAGAGTGGAGGAGTCAAAGCAGGTGATGTTCGGAGCGGGGAGGCCGGTTTGGCTAAGGGCGGACCATGCGTACGTGACTGTCGGAAGGAACGTGGACGTAGTATTTATGTGCTCGGTGCACGCCTGAGTTGGCTGGGAGCAAAATGTCTCTCTCCCAAGCAGATGAGTCTTAACAGATCGACTTGATATAAAGCGCGTGTTACCTGTAATAAGTGGCATGGCCGTCTGACCAGGTTGTTCTAGCGATTGCGTTGTCTAAATCCAGCCACCTTGCATAACTGGAAGTTTCGTTCGTGGAGTTGAGGGTTGTGACGAGATAGCCAGCGCCAGAGTAAGAACCTGGTTATAACAGTGATATCTTCTTGGACTGTCAGCGTTTCGTAGAATGTGGGGTACGCACCGTATGCTCCTGCGTCTTGCTGCAGATCGAATATATCTGAGAAATGGAGATGATACCAAATGCAGGGGGACGAACATTTCCCTTGCCATACCTGAGATGGTGCCGTTCGGGCTCCGGAAAATAGCCTGCCTGTAGTTCTGCATGTCTTGTGCCAAGGCCACTCGCTCGGACTGCAACTTATTGCCACCATTGTACGACTATTGGCACATACGCCGGTTGTGTAGGGTAAATTCATTTAACGCAAGCAACTGCTCGAGCCTCTACTTACAGGATCAGAGAATGGTCCTCCTGCCCATAACGACTCGATATTAAGCTGCGTGGTCTCTTGCCACATTCCACCTGGGACCGTTGCTTATACGTGCAAATTGTCCAAGTCGGCCATGACTCCCAATCAAACTGAACTGCTTAAGCTCACCAGCTAAATAGCCATTCCCAATAGGCAGGACTTGCGTGGTCCAATCTGTGGCTGGCTGAGCGTACCACAAGCCGTTCCCCGAAGATGGAAATCCTGCAGGAGCAGAAACAGTTCGCGAGACGGACGCAAGCAGCATAGTAAAACATGCAATGTAATGACGTGTAATCATCGTACCACAGGATAGAAGGGACAGAAGAGGGGACAGAACGGCGATGAGTGGGACGGGCATTTTATGTGAGCCCTGACAATACAAGAAGTCCGTCAGCTTGGTGATGTCGGCGAACGCACGAAGGAAGGTGTATTTCCAGTCCAGAGCAACAACAGCTGACTGTAAACAGAGCTTCGACCTTGTGGTACGCGGTCCGGAGATGTATATAGGTGTCTCTCCGCCGTAATCAAGGCTTCCTCTCTCTCTACAGGTCCAGTGAGCGGGGTAGGCAATGAAGAGCCTTTAATCTGAGGACAGTCAGCTGCTCAGCGCTCAGCCGTACCACTAGGGTGAGGGTGAGAGTAAAAAGCTTGGTACCAAAATGTGGCGAGATCAAGTCGAGAAACGGCTTCGGCAATATCCGACCACATACTTGAGAGTATCGGCGCTGCGCGGCACGCCAGGTTCCGATTCCCGCGGTAATGGGAGCGTCGATATACCTGATGAATTTACTGAGCGCTGAATTTGCGATTGATGAATGTCTTTGTTCTGCATCGAAACAGCAGAGGTCAAATACGCCGCGAGGCTGGCAGATTTCCAGGTGCATTAATGCCTGCATCAAACAGATCCGAAACGTCGAGAGGACCCGGAGAACTGCATCTGCAAGACCGCCCGCGCCCAACTACTTATGCAGGACATAACAGATTGTAGATCTATATGGATTGTAGCTGAATATGTTAAGAGAGCCTGCAGGCAAATA
>ML213524.1:209645-268596 GCA_004369045.1 Heliocybe sulcata | reverse complement strand
ACCAAATAATGTAAGTACCCCTATTGAGCAAGTGTCAAAGTGGAGCGCCATAGGCCTCTGCACCGAAATGATAACCGATTCTAGGGAATCGGAACCAGAATGGCTTCTCTTCCTGCTGTTTACTACGACCTGGTTAAAGCTGACGAACTCGAATATGCACACCAAATAGAGACTGCAGGTGATTGAAAGCGCATAAATACCTTACTATCTGCTAATGTGGTGAATAGGATATCCGGCGGATGAAGCTGCTAGCTTGGATGCGTTCCGGTGTGTCTACTGCTGAAAAGTATCTGGGCCATAGAAGCAAGCTCATGAAATGAAGTTACCGTCAGAAGAACGCACCGGACCTATTCTACGGAGCCTTCCTCCCAAAGCAAGGCGAAGGCCGTACGCTGCTTGGCTATGTCTGCTCGACCCTCTCGCCCTCAGCCACCCTTACCCACGAATCCATGTCCACACACGTACCTTCCTCCTCTTCAGTCTGCATCCATTCCGTCTGCGTATCACCTTCTCACCGAAAACAAGGCATCGCCACCAATCTCCTCAGAGCCTACATATCGCATTTAGAACAGCTCGCTCCCGGTCATAGGTACGAGAAGGCGCTGCTGATCACGCATGAAGACCTGCGCGGATTCTACGAAAACGCTGGATTCGAGTGGATAGGGAAGAGCTCTGTTGTGCATGGCTCGAAGCCTTGGTACGAGATGCGCAGGGTCCTCTTCAGATTTGAAGATCCATGGGCGCCTCCGTCTACCTCGCCACAGCTCCCAGCAGGGTTATGGGAAGCCCTGCAAGCGTCTTCCACTCGTCCCAAGCGGACGTCAAAACTACTCTGCTCTTTCACCAATGGTGTAGAAGAAGTAACCTCTGGTGGAACCAACAAACACGACCTTCTTTGTCCGCGCGATGGCTGCGGGAGCATCATCCTCAAAGCGGACTCCGCTACTCTGACGGAACGTCCCAGCGTCCAGGTAAATACCCCTTCCTATGTAGCGCAATATAGCCTATCTAATCGCCTTCTTAGCTTGAGCCTCCCGAATTCACGACGTCCCTTGCAGCTCTCCCTGAGCCTCCGACCCCCACTCACTGGTGGCTGGTAGGACCTTCGCCGATGGCGTTCGAGAACATAGGGTTCAGCAAACCCTTAGTGGGCGGCACCCACCCGAACATGAAGCTCCTCGCATGCGCAGAGTGCGACTTTGGCCCGCTGGGTTGGTGTGAGCAAGGGGGGACAGAGTTCTGGCTTCACGTGGGCAGAGTCGGCTATCGCGTGTAAAGTCGACAAGACTAGAGACCCGGCAGAGCGCTTGATTGCTGAAGTATACAACACCCAGGTCAAAGTTTCGTAGCCCTTCGAATGCGGAATAAATAAATTGAGCGAGGATCCACAAATGCTCGAATCTTGTACGAGCAAATTTGACTAACTAAACCAACGGACTCTGGAGGAATATCGTATAGCGGTAGGAAAAATCGAAATGCGAAGGACGAAGGCGAAAATTCAAGGATACAACTTTCTAACCAGCAGACGGTGACTACGTATACACAATGGAGCCGATACGCAGCAAACTTTGGTGGGGAGGAGCGCGGGATGCATGACAATGTCCGCGAAACAAGGGCGAGATTCGAGTCGAGCGTCCTCCAGGGAGACCGCATCCCCCCTTACATACTCGGATAGCTCACGCTCTCGCTGAGATGCTCGTTCGCAGGGTTGTACGTGAACCCCTTGAACTGGTCCTGCACCGTCTCCGACAGATGCCCGCCCTCAACCACCGAGTCCTGCGGCGCCTCGTTCGTGAACTCCGTATCGAAGTTCGCCACGTCCAGCACGGACTCGACGCTCGGCTTGAATGGCGGCTGGATCTTCTTCGCCAGGAGCCTGTGAAACACTCAATATCAGTATGGTTTATGGATAAGTGGAGAACTGACGACGCACTTCTGCCAGTCAATATACCGCGAGAAGAACGGATGCCGCTTGATCTCCTCCGCCCCGTTCGCGCCTAGCCGCTTCGCCGGGTCGCGCTGTAGGAGGCCTGTGATAATGCTCATCGCCTCCCTCGAGATGTCGGGAGGGAATTGCAGAGGGTCGTTCAGGATGCGCTCGTACATCACATTGACGTTCTCGTCGTAGAAAGGTGGCAGGCCACTCTGGATGAGGGCTCGCGGTTAGCGTAGTCCCTTGATACGCTCGGAAGTGTCCCTCACCATCATCTCAAAAAGGAGGACACCGAGTGTCCACCAGTCGACTGTTTTTGTGTAGCCCTGGTTGAGCAGGAGCTCGGGGGCGATGTACTCTGGTGTACCACAGAATGCTGACCAAGTTAGCAATTGATCAGTCTCGGCGACTTGGATAATGATGCTGCACCACTTACTGTTGGTCTTCTCGGTCTCAGACATGTTCAGTTTGCATAGACCAAAGTCACAGAGCGCAATGTGGCCAGTGTAGTCGAGCAAAATGTTTTCTGGTTTGAGATCACTGCATAGTTATGAGTATAGGCATGCAAGACAGGTTATAGGGGCCACGCATACCGGTAGACGACATTGAAGCCGTGGAGATGCTCCAATGCACATAACAGCTCCGCAGCGTAGAAGCGACTCCGGTCTTCATCAAACTTGCCTTCTCTTTGTAGATGATAGAATAGTTCTCCACCATTGACTATGAGATCATAGACGGGTTAATGTCAAGATGAGACTCCCTGTGGATTTGGGACTTACCAAAGGACATGACCAGGTACAACTTATCCGGCGTCTGGAAAGAGAACTTGAGCGGCACGATGAACGGGTTGTTCACCAGCGCGAGCACAGTTCTCTCGGCAAGGATATGCGTGATCTCTCCCGGCCGGCTCGCAATGTGCGCCTTCCGGATCGTCTTGAGCGCGTATATCCGCTGCGTGTCCTTCTTCCGGACTTGCATCACCTTGCCGAAGCTGCCCTTGCCGATGACCTTGAGCAGGTCGAACGCTTCGATCGTGAGCGGTTCGTTCCGAGTCGGCCGGAAGTCGATCTTGAGGTGGAAGGAGCCTGAGCCTGCGGTTGCGGAGTACCACTGGTCGGAGGCGTGGTGGCCATCTAGAACAGGAGTGAGGTCGACGCGGGCCATGAGGAGGTCATCGCCCATGTCATCCTGTCCCTGGACGCATTGGGCGGTACGAAGGTAGGCGGAAACGGACACATTGGAAGTACGTGAGACATCGCTGAGGTAGATGGTCAGATGAAGCACAGGTAGGAACTGATCTGGCGCTCACAAGTCCGCACGATAGTTCCACACAGGACTTTGAAGATCTCCACCCAGAGCATCCACAAGCACTTCGTTCTTGTCGAATTCAAGCACAACATACGGTAGCCACCAGTATCGCTTCCTCTGCATGCTCTCGCGGTTGCTGGTTGATTTGCGCTGAGGGGGCGCATTCTCCAGAGCCTTTTGGATCACCCCCGGCACTTGCACACCAGGTGCCAGTGCTAATCCGCGCCCTAGATAGATACGTGTCATAAGCACAATCCCGCCAATCTGCCCTTCGCAGAGTGCTGAGAAGGCCAGGATGCTCACCTGAGAAGATTCGGATTGTCAACATGCCAGAGCGGAAGTCATTGCCGTTGGGAGGTTTTGGTGTAGTTGGTCGAGATGCGGGCATGGGAGTCACGGAGCGCGATTGAGCCCCGTTATCTTTGGCATCTTTGGACTCTGTAAGGTATAACGAGGCCGCAGTCAGTCATCATGTGAACAATAAGATATACCTGTGCCCGACAACACGCACTCTTGGATGCGCCTAACCAGGACATCTTGGTGGTTGTGGCGTCTGGTCAGGGAGCAGATATCGAGGGTGTAGCACACGGCTTCGGCGCCTGTATTGCACTAGACAGCAAATACGGAAGCGACGACAAAGTCGGAGGTTGGTCAGAGCGTGTAGTTAGGTCTCCTGCCAGAGGAGATGGTAGTCTTATAATAAGCGTTTTGCCGACGGGGTACTACCCCGCTGTTGTGCTTTGTATGCAGGCCCCTTTCTTGGACCACGACCACCATCTCTTGCAGTCTCTGATGATCATCTGGCTATTTCTTGACGACGGCGCCAGCGCCCATGCCATACTAGCGTCCAGGGTCGCATCTCGACTATCTCCGTATAAGCCCCGATCTGCTGGTGTATTGCTCTCCGTACCAGAAAGCGAATATTAAATGCATATCATGAGCGCACTCCTCCAACAATAAGAAAGTGTGTGCACCATTCTCGCATCTTGGAAGATTATCACAGCTGCAGATATCGATACGATCCGAACGAATACCTGCTGGTTGATGATCTGCTGACAGACCAATATTCAAATCGCCCGTCTTTAGCGCGGTGCATCTCCCTCGATGTTATCCCCGTCAAACTTTCCTGGCGTTAGGTGGCGGTGGAGGGTTGTGTATCGAGAGTCGTTGTCCTGGCAATGTGGGCGATCCCCGACGCTTGTATCAATGCCTACTCAGCTGGGCCGAACTTATGGGAGATGCGCAGCTGCGATGGCTGTCGATCTATCCTCCACGTTCTTCGCTCCACTGAACGCGGACTATAAAGAAGAATCCAGGCAGATTATGATACCTGGTAGTTGATGTTCTATACAATATGGGACTTCAACTGGCCATCAGATCCAACACGGAACAGACAGATACACCTGAATGAATGACGGTGATAACGATTCCTTTCCTACGCTGTGCTCTGAATCGAAGAGATGAGGGTCTGGGCCAGAACACGCTCAGCAGCTGAGCGCCGAGGTCTGAGGATCATCATCTATTACCTTCGTCCGTGGTTACATTCCGTCTATATGAAGATATTCGCCCTCGAGCCCCTACAGGTAGGTGCTGCAACTTTTGTACACGGCTCTGCCACTTTCCCAAGATAGGACGGACTATGTATCACACCCTGCCGGATCTAGACAGGCTTAGAGACCAAGAATCCAAACGGCGAGTCATCGCAGCGGTATACTTGAATGGCCTCCCACCCGCACCGCCTCGTCAGATCCTGGAAGTGGCGCAACGTGCGTTCTTGGCCATTGAAGTTGGTGAACATCTATGATAACGATCCCGTCAAGCAACCTCATCCTCTAGTCACGATGGGAACTTACGGTCATGTCCAAGGCATACGCAGTAGCGCTCGCCTTACCCAAGTTTGCCAAGAGCGGAGCCGGCGCCTCAATGGGCTTGTAGCCTTCGAGTGAAGCACCCGCCTCGCTCTCTGGGCAGGCGTAGGGGATGAGGAAGTCGCCAATGACCAGCCTCGTCTTCGGAGTAGCGGCGGCGCGGAGGTGGCGCAGGATGATCTCGCAGTCGCTGTCGGGCCAGTCGTGCAGGATCGTGCGCAGGATGAACACGGACGCGTTCTTCTGTGGCTGCGGTCCGAAGAACTCATGCACTGTGGAGGTTCTTAGGGCGAGCTTAGGGATCTGGGAATTCTGTACTCACCTTGGTAGCTGACACGACCAGAATTGAGGCCATCAGGATATGTTTCGGACCAGAACTGGAGAGCCATTATCATACATCGGACTAGGAAGTGGCGGAGTAACTCACCTGTTTGCCTTGCTCCGCGACCTGCTCTCTCTCCTGAATAACAATCTTCACGTCCGTATTCGCCCTTGCAATATGCATAGCAGGCATCCCCGCGCCGCCACCAACATCCACAATCAAATCATCCGACGTCAACGCGCCCCAGTCGTATCCGTTCAGAATAGCACTGGGACTGTTCCACAACGAAGTACCACGAATGGCTGCGGGGTACCTCGCGAACCGACGCTCATTGCCTGGCTCCTCGATCCAGGTGAAGAACTGCGACTTGGTGTTGAAGGCCTCGTTGATGGGGGCGTGGACGTTGCTGAAGCTGTGGCCTTTCTCCGGAGATATAAGGGTTTCCCAGAGGTAGGCGGAACCTTTCATGACTTCGTCGACGCTGGGCATGCATGATTAGCCTTTGGGTCTAAAGACCGATTTGGATTGTACTCACAAGTGATCGACGAAGGCAGCGGCACCAGCGGTCCCGGCATGCTTGTCAACACCACTGAGACTTCTGTTAATCCCCAGATCCCTTGGATACGAGTCAGACTCACAGTTCGTATAGCTGCTCCGTAGTCTTGCCAGTGTCAATGTAGGAAGACGTCCGATTATTGGCGAAGACATCCGGCTTCACTTCCCGGAAAATGTGGTGTGTCGCAAGCAAGCGGAAGATACGAGCTACGGAATGGCAAATGTTAGGCAGTTGCTAGACCTTGGATGGTGTAAGCGACAACAAACCCAGTTTTGTTGGTTCCAAGTTATTCTTGGACGCAATGACGGAGATGTGAGCACCCTCGGGGCCTGCCTCTCGCAGGATCTCAGGTGCATTGCACTGTTCCGCAACTCTCAAACAGGAGGTGATCTCGTACTGTGCTCCCACGTATCAACGATTGAATCAGAACATGGCGAATCGTCGGTACTCACTGCAGTTGATGCATCCAAAATATTGAGGAAGGGAGACCTGACATTCGACATGAGCTGGTAGGACGCTGCAGTGATATTGTTCAGAGCAGCAACAACAGCGGGCTCCGATTGCAAAGCGTCGGCGGGACTGTTACTGAACGGCTCATCGAGAGAAGGGAAGTCCAGCTTCCTGTCCTTGTACTGCTTCTCGAGCTTAGATATGGAGTCCTGGATGATGTTGCCGAGGGCCTTGAGGTCTTGGATAGTCATGGTTAATAGCGGGCGAGCGGGGCAGTGAAGAAAAGTGTAAGGACATCCTCTCATATACTGGCAGGTGTGCCTATGTGATCTATGAGGACGGTAGGAAGCAAGGTGATTAGGACCGAAGAAGGTTGGCGTGTACTACCGTGGGGGAGACTGTGTGAGGTTCTCTTGTGCGATATGGGGGCCGATGTGGGTGCGACCGGAGATATCAGCTGGAGAACGAAGTCGCTCACCCCAAAATATATTCTGGGAGTCCTGCAGATAGAAAGGGCAAGTGGTCGTGAACGTCATGGGACGAAGAACATCAATGCTCTCTTGTGAACAGGACCATGAACAGTAGGAGTACTACTGAGTCCGCAGCTGCGGCACCAGTTGGACTGCGAAGACTAGTCCTCAGTCGCGGTTCCTCGTGCACCATCTAACTTCAGGTTCGGGGCCTGGCAAGGACGCTTGACTGTAGAAAGAGACCTATCACCTCGGTCGCTCGTGTCAAGCTCGATGACCGCCAGATATGACCGTAGTTAGTGGTGACTTGCGAGATTCCCTCTAATCAGATATGATACCGACAGCCTGCGAAAGCTATCAAGCTTATTATAGGCACCAATGAAGCTCGAAGCAGAACTCATCAGAGGCCCACGCCAGCCCTGTAGTACTGGGAATACCAACTCACCTCTTTCCATATTGCGAAGATATGTCCCCAGACGCTTGAGAACCATCGAGGACCATAGACGTTAGTGGTCTCCAGAGTACTGGTAACACTCAACACGCATCGTCGAAGCATACCATACCGCAAGCGATGCCATACCCAACCTGAGAGTCAAGGGTCATAGTCAGAGAAGACCTGTATTGAGTCTCGGCCGACGAGCTACAACCCGCGACAGCGCAAAGGATCCAGCAAGCAGTCCATACCAATACACTGTTTACGCCACTTTAACGCCACCCCACGCAACCTTCGGTCCTCCTGTTCTCGGCGCCTCCGCAGTCGCATTGGGGGCCTGTGCGCTCTTCCCTGGCCCAGGCAACGGGCTGCTCTTCAGCGTGTCCAGTACGCGCTGCGCATTTTCGGTGCTCCTGATGAACCAACCCGCATATCTCCTTCCAACGGTCGATTCCACCATATGGAGCATGTTCTATCCCCAAGAACGAAAATGGGTCAACACTTGCGTGACACCCAACGAAGCGAGACGCACCTCGTCAATCACAAAATCCAAATCACTCGTTGGCCTCACACTCCCCTCCAGCAACCCCTTCTCCCCGCCGACACGACTGACATTCCTGCTCGCCTGCTTCATCACCATCATCTGCTGCACAATGTCCTCCTCATCGGCATCCATAAAGTTCGCCAGCTTCGTCGCATCAAGCGAGGTATAGAGTTTGAGGAAGCTGCGCAGTGTCGGCACCGGGGCCTGTGCGCGCACATCCGCGACGAATAAAGCGAGGTGCCGGTGGACAGGCTCCGCGGGTGGCTCGTCGACATAGGCCGCTAGTGCTTCGGGGTCGTCGTAGGGGGGAGGGTTGGCCGAGATGAACTTTGGGCAGGCATAGATGAAGAGCTCTTCAAAGGCAGAGATGCCTTCTTCGCTGTGACCAAGTCAGACAAGGATCTGCAAAGGAAGCGATGGGACGGACCCCCTCTGCATCTTGGTGAACTGCTCCCCATACTTGTCCTTGACCGTATTCAGGATATTATCGTCTGTCCGCGAGGGAGCCAGGGCGTGGCAGACTGCAAACAGCGCATACATCCGGTCGGCTGTTTTGTTCATCTAGGCGCGATTAGGACGCCATCAAGATCAAGATATCGAAAAGCACCCACCTGATCATATTGGTAACTCCTTGTGTGATATTGGCGCATCCGAAGAACGAAGCTTAGAATCGATGTATAACCACGGACAGCGTCCATGTATCTCCGCAGCATGATGTAACAGAAGCCAACATAGTAGTATGTCGACACCAGACATGCTGTAACGCGCGTGAACTGGGCTTTGGGGTTCAGCTCGACGTTCTCCATGACCTTCAAAGCCAGCGTGAAGTCGCCGAGCATTGTGTGCACGCGGAGCAGACCGATGATGCTGAAGTAGCCTAGCATACGGTAGAGGGGCTTGACACCGTATTCACCTACGATCTCGCTATGAGCACAACATCAGTTGAATGAGCATTTGATAGGGCCTGGATCAACGGATAGACTTACGCGATCTCTTCCTCGCTCTTACCTTGCTGCTGCGCCACGATGTACTCGTTTATTTTCGATTTTTGGATCAACGAATACAGGACGTTGAGCACGCTGTATGCACTCCATACACCCTGTTTGAAAGCGTTACAGCGCCGACACCTGGAGGTATGAGATTCTTACGGACCTGACTTGAAGCCTCTTGGAGCAGCATAAGCTCTTCATCAGATTTTGACTTCACTCTCGACCGCCAGACGCAGTAAGACTGGAACTGGTAGATGAATTCGTCGATGATGTCCCACAGCCATTGCTCAGGGAGCTCAAGAGCGACAGGTTCGTCAGAGTCTGCGAGTAAAGAAATCAATTTCAGTGGTGCACATACGGGCCATCGGGTTGAAACTGACTGAGTAGATAGTTGAACAGCTCGCAGCTGTTCTCATAGGAGTGGAATCGGTCGTCGACGTTGGGTTGTAGACGTGAGTAGACATGGCGATAGTATAGTTCGCGGTAAAGGATCAAGAAAATGGGGTCTGTGATTGGACAACTGGTTATTCGCGTCTGCTTGACCAGACGGCACGACCACGTACCATCGCTGACAAGGGGAGCAATAATCTCTGCCTCTGGCCACTCGGTCTTGGCATAGAACTTCTCAGTCAAGCGATTCCACCCGCTCTCGTATGCGACTGTGATCTCCTCCAGGTTGTTATTCAGCACTGCTTGGTGGAAGTGCACAATGAACTAGCGGAATGGATTCATCAGCATTTTAACCTGCGATGAGGTCAATGAGAACGCACACGCTTGACTTGGTCGGGGATTTGGGCGAACACGGCTTGCTGCTGCATCTGCTGTTGAACAGCGAGGAGTGCAGCCTCATCAATTCGGGACTGGACTGTCTGTCCGCATCAGCAATTCCGGATGTTGGTCGGATAACATACATTGAACACGTACCTTCATCGTACAGCCCGTTCTGTCCGTAGTTCCCGATAGCCATGTTCAGGTCGACACCCTGGAAATCCTCTTCGATTTCATCATCAGCTGCCCATAAGGGCACTCCAGCTTGTGCCATAGTGAAGATATCGGAAGATGCAAGCCTGGAGAGAAGAAACGAGACAGCCGGTAGAACAAGCAGTAGACTTCACTCTGCAGACGGAAATTTAGAGTTCAAACTAAGCGAAGCGATGTCGGCTACGCAGCTGGCGTAGGCGAAGTGCAAGGAGGTGGCACTGTGGCAGTGACAACACAACTTCCGTTCATTCGAGTTCATTTCGACCTGAGATCCTCTTCCAAGTCTCCCTGAAAGCAAATCGCAACCCTCAGCCTATTGACGGGTTGCTTTCTGTTATTTACCACCTCCGTCCAGTCTGAAAGGAGTGCCCGCTTGTCTTGGAAATCGTCGCTGTCAAGCTTCGCCTCTCCGAACACAATATTAGCACGTACGTGATCCAGTTCAACCCATCTTGCCCTTTGCTTATACAAGCCCGTCAAGTATGTCCGATGCTGCTGTAGCGCCTAGCGGAGTCGGCCACGGACGACGATTTGCGACTGTCGATGAACTCCCGCTGGAAATCCTCCTGTCCTTCGTGACACCCTTAATCCCGAAATGCAGTCCGCCCTCCCCTGTCTGGCAGATGAGACCCGAGTATGAAGCCACCCGGATTGCAAAGTATCGTCATAAGCTGCGCACTTTCATGGAGCTCGCGCGCGTTTCCCGGGCATTCAAGGCTGCCGTGGAGTACTGTCTTTACACAACTGTCGTCATCTTTCACGACACGGATGTTGCCAATCTAGCCGAAGCGCTTCAGAGGCACGGTAGCCGCGTGCGTATCCTCGTCTACGATGCCACCCTCCGCGATTTCCCAGACCAAGAAAACCACTTGGATCGCTACTCCGATTTGAACCGCTGTCTGGCGGCGATGCCAAATCTGCACACTCTGAAAGTCGTCGGCTCGCACATCCTCTTTATGCCGGACCACCTGCGCGCGTCCTGGCAGACTGTCCAACCCGAGTTTCCCAACTTCCCCCTTCCCAGTTGCTTGCTGCCGCCGATACGTGTGCTGAGGTGGAAGTGTCAGTCGAAAGCGTTTCATTACGACAAGCAGCTACTCCATGCGATCTCTCTGCTCTCATCCTCATTAGAAGAGCTGTCCGTGGACGATTGGAACACGAGCCCCGAGCTCATATCTACTATATCGAAACCCCTACCTCGTCTGAAGACTCTACAACTCGTCGGCGGTGATATATCCCTGAAAGCTCTATCCTCCCTCCTTGATTTGGCTATTACCACCGATGAATTCGGCGAGAAGCAAACCTCCTTGAAGACTGTCGTCCTCTGGGACAGACGTGACGACGAAGGTGTAGGCCGCGAGAGAGCTGCGAAGCATCTGCTCGCCAGCCATCCACCCACGCCAGTATACCTGAACTACACTGTTTTGCCAATGCTTACGACTCTCGCTCCGACAAAAGAGAATCCACGTGAAGTCCATCCACCGCGTCGGCGTCGCGTCCATCGTGCTATCGGGTTTTAGGAGGAGGAGGAGCAGGTCGGGATGTGTGCAGATGCCTTGAGTAGCGATCGTCATGAACGAACTTCCTTGGTTGTAAGTCTATTCTTATTTATTCACATCTGATTATGGCCTATCTTCACGTTGCAGTCCGGATGTATACAATATATCTTACTTCTTCACCTACGGGTGAAGCATTGTATACTACTCATACCAACAAGCAAATCAACCGCTCTTCCGCCGCATCTCTTTCCTGATGAAGGATTGCTGAGAAGTGCGCGTTTTTGAGTCAGCTATTTTTGGGATTGGATATCTCAAGGCTGCATACGACATTTAATTAAGGCGACTATGGCTCTATGACAGTCTCTACGCCGGCGTTCAGATATGCGATCAAGCTTTGACTGCGGTCAATGCGAGCGCCTAGGGGGTTCCGTTCCCGCTTGTGTGCGCTATATAAAGCTGGAGTAGAGATACCGTTCGCAGTAAGTCACGCGCATCTATGCAAAGCTAAACTATTCAAAGTGCCCATTCCCGGTTGGCCAGGTTATCTCTTCCCCATTGCCAGTCTTTGTGTTCGGTGAGACTATCTCTATCTCTGCTGTAGGCGCTTAAGAAGCACACTTTCTTTGAAAGTGCTACGTGGGACTGTTCTGGCTAACCTCCCTCGTATCTAACCATTGGCCCATATCGAGTGAAATCGGAATGGTGTCGATCCTCCCCGCCAGATCAGGTGGCGACACCTTTTGTCTCCTTCCAATGAATATTCTTGTCGCCATATTCGATAATATGACGCCGACCTGGAAGCCATGCCGTGTGGAGGAGGAGGAAATTGTGCGGGCGGGCGAAGAAATGAAGTGGAGGGAGCCAGAGCGAGAAACGACGTGGAGGGAGAAAGAGCGCGTTGCGCATTACCGACGCGAACTGGCGGGTCTCGCTGCTCTCGCGCGTACAGCAGGGGCATTCAGAGACGCAGCACACCAGTGTCTCTACAGTACACTCATTATATTCCCTTGCACCAACATCTCCGCTCTTGCTGAGGCTCTCCGGAGTCATGGGGATTTGGTACGCTCTCTTGTCTACGACAGCACACTTCGAAAGGATCGACCTCACGAGGAAGCTGTGGAGAGGTTCCGCCTCCTGAACGAGTGCTTCTCCTCGATGAAGAAGCTCTGCGTGTTTGAAGTGTACGGATCCCGTATCCTCTTCATGCCAGAAAAGCAGCGCCTGGAGTGGCAACGCGTGGACGCCACTGTC
This sequence comes from Heliocybe sulcata, assembly GCA_004369045.1. Lineage (NCBI taxonomy): Eukaryota > Fungi > Basidiomycota > Agaricomycetes > Gloeophyllales > Gloeophyllaceae > Heliocybe > Heliocybe sulcata. Next base: position 255,992 of record ML213524.1, on the reverse strand, counting down.
CCTCCCTTCCCCGTTCCTGATGGACCCATGCCTCCTATCCAGTCCTTCACATGGAGGTCCAGGTTGACGGATAAGCATAACGACAGACAGATGATCTGCGCGCTTGCTCACTTTGCCCCGTCACTAGTCACTTCGCACCTTGCGTCTCGAAGGCTGGAATCTGACACCGAGCGTCATCACGACTTTCGCGTCTCCGATGCCGCATCTGCTCTCTGTCGTCTGTGGGCGAGTCTCCCTCGCGGCGCTATCACACCTGGTCGGCAAGACTGAAGATAGCACGGGATCTACCTCCATTTCAGAGCTTACTTTGTCTCATATCGACACCTTCCGCGCAGAGGATCTTCGTGAGCTGTTGTCACGCCATAATTTCGACTTCCAACTCAAGGATCTGGCTGCCTGCTTTACCCGCATAACCAAAGCAGGCCGCCCACCTATACCCTTTGACGTTCTGTCTTCCTGCGGGTTCCTCCAGAGGTTCCGTCTGCAAACGAAGAAGCTTAAGGAGTACTCGCCTTGGGATCCACAGCTTCCCATAGATTTACCCTATTCATTGCGGCTACTTCAGCTGTGTCTAGTTATGGATCGTAAGGAAGATGATAAACCGTCCATCGCATGCTTCAAAGGGCTGATTGGATATCTCAAATGCGGGCGTGCCCACAATCTGCGACGTCTTATCCTAACGATATGGTGGACAAAGCGGCCTCCAAAGGCGGACGATGCCCAAGATTTCGGACCTCGTCCATTTGACATGTTCCTAAGATGTAGAGGGCAAGATATGCTACGGACAGCATGTAACAGGGCAGGTGTGGATCTGGATTTGCGGGTCAATGGAGAAGATTAGACGGCCCTCACCGGGACGATCTCTCCTTGATACGCGTTTGTGATTTAACCATAGTATCTCGTCTGTATCAATAGTGTAAAGGTATAATGAGTACTTAACGGCCGGACGTTACATCTGATAGCTCCATCAACAGGGAACCCCATGTGTGCTCTCAGCGGATTTCGTCTTTCAAGTTCAGTCTCGGCCTTGTGGGATGTTGACGGCTGAACGATCATGAGCTCTCTTTGGAAGGTAGGCGAAATATCCCGTACAACTTGCAGAATCCCAGTCTTATCCCCGCACTCCCGCCAAGCTTAAGCATCTGCTGTTTGTCACCCGTTGCCTGACGATGGTTCACTTTCATCAAAGGATTAGGTACAAGGCATTGCCCTGAGAAGCATCACAGGTGCAGAGCGAAATGTAGACGCAGCACAGCGGTTACGGAGGGATGGCTTGAGGATTCAGTTGAATGAGCGAGAAGCAAGATGATATTGTACAACAATAGAATACACATAGCTGCGTAGAATCCTCAAGATTCTCATTGAGGGGATGACGATCCTGGGCGGGATGCGAAGTCAATAAAGGTCAGTATTGGAGATGGAGCGGCTGCTGGATGGTCGGTCAGCGAGGACGAGGACGAGCGATATACTGCCTTCTGCGTACCTGCTTGATGGGCCAACATAATATGTCCGAAGAACCGCTCCTCGGCCACTTCGTCCTCCCAACCGTCTTCCTCGTCCTCACTGGTCTCGTCCGCCGTTGATCCCTCTGCACTACCGATAAAGCTGGGTGGATGAGGGACTCTCGACGCGTCCCAGACGAAGTACATCCCCGTGTCAGTCATCTGCAAGCAGTCGATCTGGGTCAGGAGTGCGGCGTCGTCGAGCCCCACCGCCCGACAGACAGATATGTACGGCATGGTACAGTCGTCTCCTGCGTCTACCACCCCAGTCACTGGTAAAGACGCTGGAGAGGCTACGCCGTGATGCGTTGCGTCTAAGGTCAGGGTATAGATCCCGGAGCACTACGACAGATCAGCTAACAGGCATGATGATCAGAGACGAAATGTACCAGTACGAGCCCGACCTTCCCGTTCTCGAAGGCGTGGTACAGAGAGTGCCCGAATGGCGAACTGAAGTCTATCCGAGTGGCGGCGGCGGCGATAGTGGTCTCGTTCTTGATAATACGCTGGAAGTCTTTGACTAAAAGCACGGTTTCTGGGTCGCCCAGAATTGTGAGATCACGGCCATCTGGTGATACATGCACTGCCCGAAGACTTCAATTATCCAACCAAGCATGAGACCTATGTTTAGTGAAGGCTTACCCGCGATGAATTCATCGGCCTGTCTAATTGGAAGCGCCTGGTCCGTATATCGCGAGACTGATTGCACAGGTGCCATAACCGCGTCACGTACTCTGCGGCTCGCAGAAGACATGTACGAGTCCACCTGAAGTAGGGCCCCAGTATCCACAGTGTGCCCCGTATCGATGCTCAGAGCAAGATTGCCATCCCTCCTCGAGAATATGCATACCGACTGCATCCAGCAGATGAAAACGTAGTCGGCGCTAATCTCAACATAGTTTAGCTCCCTCGGCCAAGCTCCCGGCGCCGAGATCTTGATAGTCTGCACAAGCTTGCCGGTGGGGATGTCGAACAAGAACGCGTTCTCCCTGCTTGCGACGAGCAATGTTGGGTATACAAAGCGGAACGCGTGTGTGGCAGTGGGCATCTTCAGCAGGGCCCACGGCCGGAAGAGCGCGGTTCCATGACTATTGGCTGCGTGCAGCGACGCGAGCTCCTGGCGCTCGTCGGGACGGGAGCACTCGGGGTGCGTCCCAGGTGGGTAACGCGAGGACAGGCACCAGACTTCTTTCAATCCACCGAGCTGGTCGAAGATGAGGAACCCATTCGAATATTCGCAGTGGGCGTACGGACGGACGTAGTTCTACAGACCGACAGATGACCGACAAGCCCCAGTCAGCAAGTTTAGCGGTCATTGCGTCAAGCATACTAACTGATTCTAGAGACCAGATAATCCCTCCGTTCGTGATGTCGGATACGGCCAGCCCTCCGACTGCGTATGTCGTGATCACGAAGCCCGCTGCCTGGTCGACCTTGATACGGTGTACCCGAGAGCCTGCACTAGGTAGCGTCCTGATCACGGACGGGCCCCTCCCAAGCCAGTTCTTTTCGAGCTGAAACCTGTCTTTGCCTGGCATTCATTGAATCACCCTGCGCCCTGAAACAGAGAAAGAAACTGCTCACAAAAGTCCTTCCAGTTGTCCACATCCTGGACATACCGCTGCGCAAATGCCGCCTTCGCGCTGGATAGTTCCGCGTCCGTCGAGGACGAACTTGGGAGGGCAAAGTGATGCAGCAGAGCTGCTTTGTGATATATTAGGCCTTCGTTTGCACGAATGAACTCTAACCACGCCTTGCATGTTAGTTGCAGTGACTTTAGAGACTGCGCAGGTAAGTAGGAGAGTGTCTCGAGGACGAGCTCAGGCGGTAGAGACTGCAGCATAGCTCGTTGAAGACCGAGAGGTGGTGAGTGACATGTATGGATTCAAGGAAGTTAACTCCCGTTGCCCGCCTACTCGGATTCACTGAGGAGACGTCCGCCAGCAAGTCTAGGAAGTTGTTACAGTGTGCGCGTCTCGGACCCAAGATGTTACATGAACTCGTCAGGAGCCGAGGAGGAATAATGACAGAAACTCGATTAAGACCATTGCATGCATCAATACGCGAGACAAGCGACAGTCGTAGCAAGAACTAACTGGTACAGTACCAGCACTGGCGGACGTTGCCAATCCAGCGCCCTATAAGTTATTATAGCGGAGGAGGGTCTAAATGGTGATCTGTTGCGGGCGACGGGGAGGGAAGCAACGATAGCAAGACAACAATAACACAAGGGCGAATATGGGGAACGTATATATGTATGCGAGAATAGGAGAAGAGGGCAACGATACGTACGATAAAGTGCAAAAAGGTCGGGCACGCAGAAAAGAGTTTGTGCAGCAATAACATAGTAAAAGTTCGGGGTGCAGTGGACGTCACCTTGCTGTTTTCGCGGCATATAATCACAACTTGTAGGCTGCTGGCCGAGTACAGCCATACAACGATGCGCGGGTATTATGCGCGCACCATTCTGTTTACGCCACAAGTAATGTACAGCGTGCATCAGCGGCCACTCACGAAGGTATACACCACCACTCACCCTACTCCCGCCCTGCCCTTCCTTCCTGTCCCTGTACAAATGTAGCCGGGGTATCATTCCCTCCTGTCTCTCCACGGCATCACACATCATGGTAGATGAGCAGAGGCTCGCCTACGCCTTCGATCTCCGGGATCACGCATTTGAGGTCGAATGCCTTGGCGAGCACGATCTTGAATATCTTCTGCACGTTGATGGATGCTGATGTTGAGCAGAAGATGAGGGACGCATGCATTGCCTTTGCAAAGCGTTTCGCCTGATAACGGAGGCCAGTAGAAGTGAGTAATGGTACTGTGAGGCGCAGGAACTGGTCAAACGAGCGCTCGTACCTGCTTGGTGATCTCCTCTTGCTCATCTCGAGGGAAGGTGGCGAAGGTGTCGAACTTTGTGCCTATGAGGAAAGGGATGGCGGTCTATGATGAGGCGTCAAGTATAAGGATCGCGGATGTTTATGGATCGCGTTACGACCGCTGTAATAATCGCGCACCTTGTTGAACCCCCGTGCTTGTCGATACCACTCCTTTACCGAGTTCAACGTCGACTTTCGAGACAGGTCAAACATGAACAGTATCGCGACCGCGTCATTGCAGACTAGCGGTAACATGTTCACGAACTCCCGCTGACCACCCAGATCCCATATCGAGAAGGTTATAGTCGTTCGCCGGACGGTAATGGTCTTTTCCATGAAATTAACGCCTGGGAGCGGGATCGGCGGAGTAGATGAAACGAGGAAGGACTGTACACACCCAGCGTCTGAATGTAATCCTCGTCGAAACTACCCTCCACATATTTGACCATGAGACTGGTCTTGCCGATCTGCGAGTCGCCCACCATCCCAACCTTGATCACCACGCTGGCAATGCGGCTTAGGGCAAGAGGGTCAACAGAGTGAATAGAGCAACACGCACCTGTTCTTCTCCTCATTGTGCTCGAGGTTATGATGAGAGTTCGCGCCTGCACCGACATTGGCAGACGTGGAGGGTTGACTCGAGGATGAGGCAGAGGTGGACATGGTAGAGGTATCCCGGTATTTTAGAATATGTGCAGGGCCGAGAAACCTGTTCAATTAGCGGTATTCCGTGTGGTTGTCGGAGGAGGAGAGGAGGAACGAAAGAGAAAGGAAAGCAGAATTAGGAAGGGAAAGGGAAAGGGGAAAAGAGAGACGCGTCCTGGGTACGCTGGTGCTTCCGATAAGAAAGTCGGAGTCGTGGCTGGGACGGCTTCCGCTCAGCAGAAAAGAGAGAAATAGTGAGCAACGCAGGCCGCCCTCGTCGTATAGCACAACCAGGCAGAGCAGAGACAGAGCACATCCTCAATATCCCCGCCTCTATCGACACCGTTGCACCCGGGACCCCAGGAACCCCGTCATTCACTTCTATACTTCCGCTCCTAAGTCTGCACTACCACCACCACTACCGCCATGGCCTCCAGACCCATGAACGACGATGAAGTCCTCAGCGAGATGAACAAGATGGTGCGCTGCTCGCTGTCGAGCCCGACTGAGCTGACCTGGGCGTCTGTAGGTGGCCTTCATCAAGCAGGAGGCGATGGAGAAGGCCCGCGAGATCAAGGTCAAGGCGGACGAGGAGTTTGCCATCGAGAAGGTGCTGTGCGAAGAAATAATACACTACCACGCTTCTGAGTTTGGCGCGTTAGGCCAAGCTCGTGAAGCAGGAACAGCAGGCTATTGACGCGCAGTACGAGAAGAAGCGGAAAGGCGCAGAGACGTCTCAGAAGATGTACGTCGCATCCCCTTTCTCCTTACTCTGACTTATTCCCCTTTCCCCTAAGCACGCAATCCACCCTTACGAACAAAGCCCGCCTGAAGCTCCTACACCGCCGCGAAGAGCACCTCCAAGACCTCTTCTCCGCCGCGCGCTCCTCCCTCGCTGAGCTAGCCTCAGAAGAAGGCCGGTACACCCAGTTCCTCCAGGGCGTGATCGTCCAGGGTCTTCTCCAGATCCTGGAGTCCGACGTCACCGTGTACGCGAGGCCCAAAGACGTCGATATAGTCAGGAGTGCGGCTGATGCTGCGGCCAAGCAGTACAAGGACATCAGCGGACGGGATGTCAACGTCGCTGTGGAAGGTACGCTGAGTGATGAGGGGTGAGTCGCTGTTGTATGCCCCTGTCCGGTTCGCGCTGATAGACCTTTTCAGCTCTGGAGGTGTGAAGATGACCAGCGGCTCGCAGCGTATCACGCTCGACAACACTCTGGACGAGCGGCTCCGGTTACTTGAGGAGAGGGTGCGTATTTACACATCTACTCTCGGCTTCGCTTTCCTGATCGTGCAATGCATCCTGCAGATGTTGCCGGAGATCAGACAGGAGCTCTTCGGATTGAACTCCAACCGGAAGTTCTATACATGAGCGCTACATAACTAGGAGGGTGGATTCTGTAGTCATATTTTACAATACATCTCCAGCTTAAGATGGTGAGATTGATGTCATAAAACGATATAGAGCTACATGACAAGATGAGATAAAACATTCGGACTAGTACTCGAGATGCATTAAGCGAGAATCGAACTCGCGGCCAGTCGATGGCAACGACTGAGGTTACCACTACCCCATTAATGCTTGGCAGAGATTGTCATATAAATGTTATATATCTCATCATACCATCCGCAATTCCTCCTCAGGTGCATCGCTTTCGGCACGATTTGTCCTTGGAACATATTATTCTGAGCTTCATTCTCTTATGCGTCTTCTCTCTCCGACCATCTTGGCCTTCAATAAGAACGTCACAGAATATACCCGTACCTCAGGCAGCAGTACTAGTAGTACCAGTATGCCTGGGATCTATTTCGACTTCTGGCAAATGTGTAGCCAGATGAGCCTTATCTTCACACTGGAGCCACTGCGCTTTGGATGTGTCTCCGCGCAAATAGGATATACGCTCGATGTATAATGAGCACTGGAAGTGATGGCAGACCTGGCTTCAGAGGGACTGCTAGCTGCTAGACTATGCCTGTCAGAAGCGGTTGCTGCCGGGCTGTTCGTCTTCCTACACTGTAACGCTCGGAAGATAGAACTGGAAGCCCTCTCGCTCCTCTGGACCGAATGCTTTCATCGAGGCAGAGAGTGTATCTGACTTTGTATGTTGCTTTCCGGTTCCCTCCGAGTGGATTACTTTCCCAAATATTGGCGATGCACTACCTGATCGGACTGTCGACAATTCCCGCATAGACGGCTGTCTGTTGGTCATATTAGCTGTCTTTGACTGCTCGGAGTGTCCTTTAGCATTGCTGTCTTTGATTGCTTGGGCTCGCCAGAACTCCGATACACTACGATGCCGTCTTTCGACGACACTGGAAGGCAAGCTCATATATCCGGTTGGTGGAGACCCTACTTGCGCGGTGTTGCAGCTCCGAAGGAAACTTCTCGCAACGCCCAGATAGGACGCGCATACTCTTCTCGTCCACGATGGGCTTTAGTGGCTAGCATCATTCTGCATCTTCACCGTCTTCGCCGAGAACCTAGAGCGGATCTGGGCTGCTCATCAGGACCACGCTCCCGCTCAACAGGACCGGTCCGGAGTCACGTACATGCTGCTTTGGCTGTCGAAAATGTAACCCTTGACTACGATACCTTCCATCGCGCTGTAGTCCATCTAGGCTCAATACAGGGCTAATGACCGAACTGAGCTGCGTCGGCTCGCTGTGCTGGTATTCCCATCTCTGGACCATGTCGCACTTTCTCTCTCCGAAGATATCAAGTGCGATGTCCGTACCATCTATCCAAGACATGCGTTGTCGCGCCACAGATCGGTTTTTTCTAGTCCGGGTGTATCCTCTCGGGAGGTCTCCTCCGGCATGTCCGCGCCTTTCTCCTCCATTGTGACTCATGCTAGATCGAGCTCGCGAGGGCACCCACCTGCCACTAGGGCTCCGTCTCTTATCTCTCGTGAATGTGGGCTGGAAGCCACCTGTTCGATTACTCTGGCTCCTTTGGTCTGACGATTTCCCATGCATTGTGAACATTCTTGTCGACGTTGGTAGCTTATTCTCCTCACCGGTGCATCCTTCATGTCTCTCGATCTTCATGAAGGCCTCCAACAATCCTCCGCTTCGATAGGACCGGGTTCGCGGCTATCACAAGTACCACGTTCATGGTGTCCCCTCGGTCCCTACAGCTGCATCGCATATTACTGCCGCGGGCCCTCCACCCCCTCTCTGAGCATAGGATGGCCTCTTTCGGTTGGCCGAATCTGCCAATCGCAACCTAGTGTGGAACAGCTATCCACTTGCTTTGCTCCTGGTCCTTCCTGTCGCTACAGCATGCAATACCCACACACTTGTGTTTTCGGAATGCTGGACTGTGTTGGGGCGTATCCATCTACGCCATGCTACTGCGCATCACGGGATGGCTCGTTCATCTCTGGGTCCGTCGCTTGGCACTCTGGCTACAATGCAGTATGGGGTGAGTACTGTGTTTCCCTTGTATCCTCGGAGTCGCTATAGGAATGGATTACTTCTAGTTGTGATGATGTAGACAGCGTGTGCTTCATCAGCATTATGTTCAAATCGCTACCCGGCATTGAATACAGGAATGTGTTGGCCAGAATCCAGCGTACATCCCCGCGGACATTGTTCGCAGGTCGTGAATTCAAGAACGACGAAGTGAAACCTGTCTTCGCTACCTGCCTCCGCTTTACCTGTTGCGTCCCCTGTGCAGACACCCATAGTAGGTACGTATGGGGGAATGGCTGACTCAAGTTTTGGCATCTACCCCAGGGTATGATGTGCTTGCAGTCCTCCTGTATCCCAGGAGGCGGAGAAGTCAAAGTGGCAGTCGATTCACCCCGAGGGCGGGGACGACGTTCCCCTATGGTGACCATTGGATCTCAAAGGCCGAAGCTGAATACATTCTACTCAGACTTCGTCTCCAAGATACCTCATTCAATCCTCAATGAATACCTGGTGCGCATGGAACCTCGACCCCACTATCTCAGCAGCAGGAGTACCATTTCTTCTGGCTGCCAAAACCGGGCAAACGTTTGGAAGCCGTGGCGGTGGGATCGTCCTGGCTTCTCGGTTTGCACATACTCAAACCTAGTTCGAATCGGGGCGCTGTGACTGATGGGATCCGCGGCAGGTCCTCGAGGTCGTCGCACAGTCGGCACCGACCATTCTGCACGACCGAGTCCTTCCCTTCTGTCGTGAATTGACTGGTATATTGTTTACCTGGAGAGTTCCCATCCACATGCATGAATTGTTCCATATTCATAGCCATCAGACGTCCTTGCTCCAAATTCTCACCGCTGTCGAGACTTGTATTCATTCGGCTGACGCCGTCTCCATAATAACCGTGGATGGCTTCTTCGTTCTGGATCATAGTGGAATGTAGAGATGGATGTTGCTGTCTCGGTGATATTTTACGCCTGCCCCACCGGTAACCCCAGGGACCACTATTTGTTGCGGCCGGCGGAATGTCGCATATTCCCAAATACGTGAGCAGCGTCCGCTCGACCGTGCGCCAGGACGTGCAGATCCTTCCTCGTCGTGCCAAAGGAACGCGAGCGCCGTTCTCAAGCTTGTCAGCGCCTCGGAACGTGCGTCATCTCTTCTGACGCTCAAAGTCGCCCTCGGTCCCATTATCATATGATGGTTTCAGGCCATCATTCAGACTGCAACATATTTTCTTCCGACCATCAGCCCTGTGATTCCAACGTCTATCTGACGTTGACAAGTACATCATCGACTCTGTCGCTTGTGTCGAGTGTCCCTGATTGGCCGACGGGCCCATCATCCCACCGACTCTAATTACTTACCCGACATGCCCGAGCCTCGACGCCTTGCCGCCGCGCACAATGGACTATGACGCGCGTGCGGCAGCCTCCCGGCGGTAGCGTCGGTAACCTCGCCTTCGACCCGCGTACCTGGTAACAGGGGCATGCAATGATCCCGCAGCAAACCAACCCCGCCAAAGAACCATACCCAAGCATGAAACCGCCCGACGTCGGCCAGGGTTAGGTTGGCGGGCTCCACTCCCCAGGTAAAACAAATAAGAAATAGAGATGGGCAGACCTCGGCCGCGTTCCTCGAGACTGCACCCGGGCCACACGAAAATTGCCTGCCTGAGACGTTCTTGCAACAGAACAGAAGGGCTCGCTGTGGAGTGGGAGAACATCCGCGGACCCGGGACACCACCCAGCGTGACGATCGCGTCGGTCGAATACAGAGTCCATACAACACGACTTGGTATAACGGACTATATAGGACTTGGTATAACAGACTATATTGCAAGTATCGAGTCTAGCTGCATAGAGTACGGCATGCGAGAGTACACAAGTTTTGAATAAACGTCCATACGGGAAACATCAGACATGCACCAACAAAAACGAGTGTCGCTATGTACAAACGAGCGTGATCGCAAGTCTAACGGCGCGGGGTGGGCTACAGGGGCAGGGGAGGGAGGGGACAACAGTTCTATGGGAAGCAAGCAAGCAACGCGTGTGTGGTGGTACGAAGGCACAAGCTGGTATCAAGCAGCACACTACTATAATTCATATTAGTCCAGAACCAAAACGTGCAATGTTCGTAAGTCTGGAGGGTATCATCGCACTTAACGCGCCTAGCACTTCTTCCACATCTTCACATAGTCGCTATTCCCCAAGTCAGCATCACCACCATAAAAACCAAAAGAGAAGAAGACTCACATCCTGAACGCACGATCATCCGCACTGCTCGGCCACGTCGCACTCCACGTGTCCTGCGCCTGCGCAAAGTTGTACATTGCCGTCGAGCTCGCGTCGTACCACGGCTTGTCCCCCACATTGTCAGGGAACCACCCGCTCGTCCCGCCCGCAGCGAGGTCGATGATCAGGTAGAACGCTGTACATTCATAAGCAGGCGCACAGTTACCAAGGGGAGAGAGACGTACATTGGTCAAACGGCGCATTCGGCCCCGAGTTCTGCCACGGGTTCTGCACCACAACGGGCGACGCAGAGTTGTTCATCGCCGTCGCCGGGAAATGTCCTGCACCCAAATCAGCACCCACAAAGAAAAGCACACACCACCCCACTCACCTCGGTTCCAGAACGAGTTCTTGCTATCAATCTTCAAATCCAACAACGTATGGATCCGATTGTCCATATAGAACCGCATAAAGTTCTCGTCCCACTCCAACGAATACGTGTGGAACCCAGCATTGAACCCCTGCCGCTTATTACTCTGCCACCCAAAGATCTTCTCCTGCAGACTCGCCAGCGGACCATAGTTCAAGCTCGACCTCGCAAAGTTCACGCCCTGCGCGCCATAGTTGAGCGAGTTGCCCCGCGCCTCCATGATATCAATCTCCCCGCTCAACGGCCACGACCCATACGTGTCGTCCTCGGGCAACATCCACAGCGCAGGCCACAGCCAGTCGCCGGTCGGGAGCTTCGCGCGGATCTCGACCTTGCCGTATTGGATGCTGTACTTGCCCTTGGTGTTGATGCGCGCGGATTGCACGGGGTTGATCACGCTGTACGACCCAGAGTCGCCGTTGGCCGTGCACGCGGACGAGTTGTCGGACGTGCAGTCGCTCAGCTGGTACGACCCGCCGTTGAAGATGTCGATCCCGGCGTCGGTAGACAGCGTGGGCATGATGTAGAGCTGCAAAGAGGTCAGCGGACGATAGTGACGACAGTAAGAATACACACCTCGCCATTCTGCGTGTAGATGTTCGTCGACGAATCCGTGGTCATCTGGAACTCGCCATTCCTATCAAAAAATGTCAGCTCGCCTTCACCCACAAATGAAAAAGGCATACCCGAATCCACCCAGCTCGACGTCGTAATTCCACGTATTGCTCGTGTCTAACGAATCAAACTCGTCGTCCAACACGATACACAGCTGGCTGTCGTTCAGCACCTGCACGCCCGCATAGCCCCTCCAGCAAATGACGCCGGCGGCCCCGAGGCCGATGATGATGCCGATGATGGTGAGCCACCAGCTCGCGCGCGCCCACCCGTCCTTCTTGCCCATCCACGGCTTTTCCTCCCTCGTGAGCTTGCGCTCCAGCCTCGACGAGGGCATGACGGGGCGGGCTTTCATGGGGAGCGTGGGGAGGGACACCACGGACCCGTTGCCGGCGGCGGCGACGTACGCGGGGGGCGTCCACAGCGAGGACGTGGGGCGCGAGGACGGGGCCAAGAACGGCGCGCGGAAGGTGGTGACGCTGGACGTGCGCGGGATGGCGCCGTTGGGGCTGCCGCCGTCGCTCAGGTGCCCGGCGCTCATGTTGCCGTTCCTGTAGATCCCAGAGGCGCGCGGGGACCCGCCACCCTCGCCCATAAAGGGCGCGAAGGGCCGGTGGAGGTCCATCTCGCCCTGGCTGTTCGCGCGGGTGGAGAGGGTCTGGTAGCCGTTGCCGCCGACGGGGGACTTTATGCTCTCCATGGAGCTGCGGCGGCTGGTGCCGGGGATGGTGGTGCCCGGGTCGGGGTTGCCGGGGTGGCTCTGGAAGGGGAAGGGGTAGGAGGACGGGGGAGCTTTGCCCGGGGCCTGGGGCGGGTAGGACTCGCGGTGCTCGCGGGTGTAGAGGGTGGCGGGGTTAAAGTCGGCCGAGGCGCCCGGGGGGGAGGGCGTGGGTGCGTTGGGGGTCTTGAAGGGGTCGGCGGAGGTGGGGGAGGCGAGGTCGTCGGAGGGGTAGCTGGTCTGGACGTTGGTAGCGGCGGGGCCACCGGCTGCAGCTGGGTCATTGGATTAGTGGGATGAATGGCATGAAGAAGGGTCGAAAAATGGCAGGGCCGACGTCTTGGACGGACAGGATCAAATGGATCGACGTTGGCCAATAAGGCTAGCCGAAAATAGCAATTGATGCGCCTCGCCTGGCGGGCATGCGACTCGCAACGAGAACACGAGCAGGGATTAACGCTCACCTGAAGAACGCCTGCGATGGTGGTTCCTGGGCTTCTGCTGACCGGGCTGGGGCGAGTCTGAGAGGTTCCAGCTCTGCCTGCGCGGGTTGCTCACGCGACGGGCACCGACGCCGGCGTTGTTGGCGCCATTGGAGGTCGAGATGGTGGTTGCGACATCGCGGTCGGAATCGCTGCCGGGGTCGGTGGAGGCAGCGTCGGACCAGGACCCGCCCGAGCCTCTGTCGGCGCGACTGTTGCCCAGGAAAAAGGGACGCGGGGGGGACAGCGGCGACGAGGAGTGGGGGAGGTGGTCGTCGTCTGAGGACTGGCGGCGGGTGGCCGAGTACTGGGGACGGCGGGAGTAGGACATGGAGACGAGTAAGGAGGGAGGGAACTGCACGCAAGCTCGATCTTTTAGCGCGAGGCCTGGACATGGCAGATAACAGGTGTTCCGGGGTCCCTCTGATGTGATCGGCCTGTCACAATCGGGCCTGTCACGCTCAGATAAGAGTGGCGGGCAGTTTGCTGTCCAAATGTGGTCTATTGCGCTTCAAGACACTGTCATACCGTCCTTGTAGTCTCCTTACTGTCCATTGTATGCTGTCTACACTGTCCATAGCGATTCTACGCAGCGCATACACCTACTCATTGATGACGTCAGACTACGTCAGCGTAAGCGTCCCTGTTTGGCAGTCGGTGCCGACTCCACAGGACCTAGCAACGCCGAAAAAGGCAATGGCCCAAAGCGGTTTATCAGTGCGCGTGGGGGCATAAAGTCTTCCCAGCCTCGAGTGTTCACGCATTCCCTTTGCCCAGGCGTAGGCCCGACCCCGCCCGCCATGGACTACGACCGCTACGACGCCTTCCTCCACCACATCTTCAAGCAGACTCAGGGCGATGCCTGGTTCCGCCCGACAGAGGACAACCTCGCCTGCGGTGTCGCTCTCCGCGTCGCAGAGGGCGAGTTCCGCGTCTTCCCCTACGAGAACATCGCCCTCGAGCCCTTCGAGACCGCCGTCTCCGCCCTCAACCCTGTCGTCGCCGTCAAGCTCCGCAGCGCAGCCATCCACGCCGCCCTCGCTGAAGTGTCAGTACGCGTTTTCCGTGCCCGACGCGCACTAACTTTCCCACAGCGGCCCAGAAGACAAGTCCATCTATGTCGACGCCAACACCCGCATCCAGATCCTCGAAACAATGATGCTCCTCCCCCACGCCGACAAGGAGCAGAATGCCGCCTTTGTCCGCGACGAGCGAGTTCTCGTCGTCTGGTCAGAGTCCCTCGACACCATTATACCCATCTGTCGCGACTTTGAGGACCGCCTTATCAAGCTCCTCTGGCGCTCTCGCCCGAATGGCCACCTCGCCGCCTCCTCCTCATCCCACCCCGGCTCCATCTCGGGTAGCGTCTCGGGACACAGCACCACCAACTTTAGCCCCAACGCCATGCCGCCTCCACGCTTTTCGACCATTGGCAGCAAGCTCGGGCTCGGCATCGCTGGCTCCTCGACGTCCCTCGCCGACCCTGAAAAGGGCGTCTCGACCGCGGAGCTTCCCACTACACAGGTCAAACGCACCTGGTATGGTCGCAAGCGCGTCGTCCAAGTCGACCCCAACCAGCGCCCCGTGCGGATCCTTGCACCCATCTACAACGGCCTCGCTGCCGGTCTCTCGCTCTTCTTTATGGGCAACGGTGTCAGCATCCTCCTCCAGGAGATGCTCCTGGACGGCACCTACATCCGCTTCGCGCTATGCGCCTTGTTGCCTCTGCTTTTCTGCGTTTCCCTGGTGAGCTTCGATCAAGTTTTTTAATGCGCGATTTTTCTGACTCTGTTCCAGTTCTTCGCCCTTCAAATCGTCCAGAACGTCTCGATGGCCATCGGCCCCGTTGCGCAGTACCACGAAAACTCGCGGTACTTTTCCGCCGTCCCGCCCGCGCCCAACAAGGCCATCGACAACAACCTCCCTCACGTCTCCATCCAAATGCCGGTCTACAAAGAGTCCCTCGAAGCCGTGCTCGCGCCCTCCATCGAGTCCCTCAAGAAAGCCATGCAGACGTACGCCCGCCAGGGCGGTACTTCTTCGATCTTCATCAACGACGACGGTCTCCGCGTTATCTCCGACGAGGAGCGCGACACGCGGATTGCTTTCTACGCGGATCACAACATCGGATGGGTGGCACGCCCGAAGCACGAGGACGCCGTGGACGGGTTCAAGCGTGCCGGTCGGTTCAAGAAGGCATCGAACATGAACTACGGTTTGGCACTGAGTTTGAAGGCGGAGAAGCACCTTGCGGCGCTGCAGGAGCAGGAGAAGCACCGCGAGTCCTCGCGGGCGTCGTCTGCGGAAGGTCGTCAGTATGGCATGCAGTACCAGCACCACGATGGCGGGGATATGACTGCCATGTCGCCCACGGAGAACTCGGAGCCGTGGGAGGACCTCGAGGAGAAGGCGCTGCAGATGGCTATCGAGGAGGTGTTTGAGGCGAGCGGGCAGCGGTTCAGGCCGTGGGCGGCGAATGGACGGAGTTGCCGTGTTGGCGAGATCATTTTGATTGTGGACAGTGACACGGTTGTGCCGGAGGATTGTCTGCGGGATGCGGCGCGGGAGATGGCGGAGGACCCGACGGTTGGCGTTATTCAGCATGAGAGTGATGTCATGCAGGTTGCGCATCATTACTTTGAGAACGGTATTGCGTACTTTACGCGCAGGATCAACAAGTGTATCTCTTTCAGTGAGTGGCTGCTTTTTGGTTGGGTTGGGCTTTTGTTGATGGTGAATTAGCGTGCTCGAATGGCGAGGTTGCACCGTTTGTGGGGCATAATGCGTTCTTGCGGTGGCGAGCGCTGCAGGACGCGGCGTTTGTGGACCCTGCGGACGGACAGGAGAAGATCTGGTCGGAGAGCAATGTGTCGGAGGACTTTGACATGGCGCTCCGGCTGCAGATGCGCGGGTTCATCATTCGGTGAGTTGTCTATGGTACTTGATCAAGAGCGATGCTGATGACGTGCAGGTGGGCGGTGTACTCAAAGGGCGGGTTCAAGGAGGGAGTGTCGCTTACGGTCGACGACGAGTTGAACCGGTGGCAGAAGTATGCGTATGGATGTAACGAGCTGCTCTTTAACCCGCTTGTTCAGGTGAGTCTTTTGTGCTCGGTGTGATTGATGGGAGGCTGATTGGGTTTGCGCAGTGGTGGAGGAAAGGCCCGATTGCGCACCAAATTCATCGGTTCATGTGGTCCAACGCGCCGTTGCATTACAAGCTGTCTATGATGGCGTACATGTTCTCGTACTGTAAGTCTACTTCTCCTCTCACTACTATACTATGCTAAATGTGACTCAGACGGTATCGCGGCGGGTGCGACGATCGCTGTTGTCAACTACGTGCTGCTGGGCTTCCAGTTCCCGGTCGATGGCTTCTACATGCACTCGTTTGAGATCTGGCTCGCGACGACGATTGTGTTCTTTGGGAGCGGGAACGTCGGGTTCACGTTCTTGGAGTATCGGCTTGGGCAAAAGGGGCTGATTATGGGGTTGATTGAGAATTTGAAATGGGTGCCGTTCTTGTGAGTGTCTTGTTTCGTTTGTTTGGATCTTGGCTGGCGTTTTGCTTTGTCGCTGGGCGGCTTCGACTTCCGTGCGGGAGTTGTCGCTCGGCGGACGGGCGGCTTCGACTTCCCTGCGGGAGTTGTTGCCCGGTCTGGCTCGGATCTCGCTATCTGGGCTTCTCTGGGACCTAGTCGCCCCGGCCTCGGCTATTTTGGTCTCTCCTTTTCATTTTGGGCCGTTTTGTGATGTTCTGATGGTGACTAACCGGGGCCCGCAGCTTCTTCTTCTTTGGTGGGCTGTCCATTCCGGTGTCGCAAGCGATCCTGGCGCATTTGTTCTCGTACAATATGACGTGGGCGGCGACGAACAAGGAGGTGGAGAGGTCGAATTTCTTCAAGGAGATTCCGAAGATCTGGAAGCGGTGAGTGCTCTATTCGTGGTATTGGTGCCGGGGTGATGACTGATATTTGAATTGATTCTGTGAATAGATTCTGGTTCCCGCTGCTTGTTGCTCTCGTGCTGTTTGTGGGGATCATTATCCTCTCGACGCCGCTTGTTCCGCTGGCGTGGAGGGTGGACGGCAGTGCTTGGGCTGTTATTTTCCCGCTTGCGTGAGTAGCGATTGTGATTTTGTGGTGATGTGTTGAGGCTAAACGGTGGTTGCGCAGTGTTGTGACCGGATGCCATCTGTTGTTCCCCATCATCCTCAACCCGTGGCTCATGGTCTTCTCGTACTAAACGCCAAAACCCCTTCCCTCGGTCGCGTATGCTTCTATACCCCCTCGATATACCACGCCTGCCTTTCCCGAAGCCGCATGGATAGGCCACCGGCTGTCGCCCGCCACTCTCGCTTGGTCCGACGTTCACTGTTCGCTGGTATATATTTCCGTCCGCTCTTTTGATACGGACAGGCCGCAACGCGATCTTGTTCTCGCGTTCTTTTTTCTTGTTTTCTTGAACTTTCTCGCTCCGACCGCTATACGGACTCACGAACTGCTCTGACTGCATATCAAAATCATGTTGTTCTGTCTCTCAAGTGTCTCCCTACCCCCGTCTTGTTCCATTAAACCCGACTTTTCTACATGTATTGGCTGCCTCCCCTCACCTCTTTTTATCCGCCTCTGCCGAAACGGACGATGATGTTTCGGGTTCTGGACTGTGATTGCATATACATCGTATAGTAAATATCGACTACCCACTAGATAGACATTTTTTCCTTGTTTGTTAGCTACCATATCTACGCGCATGCCCTTGTACTATCCAGTGCTTGACAATAGCAATGTTGCGGTATCGCAGCCGTGCAGATACCATCACAACGACTATGCAATGTTTGTGATTGACAGTTATAGTCACATTGTATTCTAAAGTCAAAGAGGCCTGCGTACATGCCGTTGCATGGCCGGGAACGATATCTTTGTGAATACACGGCGTGAAGTCACCGATGCGTCATGCAGTCGCGGTCTGGGAAAGTCTGCCCGCCTGCGCATGCCCACTTGAAATTAAAATATATGAGAGGCGGGCAGCTGACTGCCCTCTCCAATGCTTGGCTCCTGCTCGGTGCGGAACAGGCGTGGCGGCGAGCTCAGACGTAAGATATGATGACCGGGTGGCGAGCGGTAACGATGACAGCGACGCAGAGCTGGGTGGACAAGGACGCGCGTACACAGCTTCTAGGGCCTCGGGGGCAGTAGGCCTCGGAGCCGCATCCCCGTTGGTGCGAGATTCCACGAATTGGAATGGCGGCGTAATCATTCGGTGTGAGGGCGTGACGCGGTGGTTGAGGTCTTGATGTACTTGAAATAAAACATTCGTGGTGAGGGAGTGCTGATGGACGGAGGAAAGTGCTGCTGGTAGCTGGCCAGCTGCGGGATAATATTGCTGGGTGAATGTCAGGCCGGAGATGGGCCAATGAGTGTGCAGTCGCACCATAGTGTATTTCTTGTGCGCGGCGTGAGGGGTGCGCGGCGCGGCCAGGTACCACTAGAAGCGCGGGAGGGGCACGCGATGTGGGTGGTGGACTATGGCGGGTTATTCGTCAGCACCCCTAGTTGGGCCGTTGCTGTGTAGAATTAAGCTTGCTGGCATAGCCAGCGAGAATCCGAGGACATAAATTGCGTGGTAGCGTGGTACAGGGTTAGGCTGGGGATATCTTGAGAGCTTTCGGATATATTGATGTAGCTCTGGCATTATTCATTGGCACCCAGAACATTCTCAGGTTTCAGACTACGTGACGGAGCACTGAGAAAAGCCAGGATTATGTGGCGCATGAGAATCACGAATTGAGCCTTCCCAAGCCGTGCTATTCCAGACAGTTGCCTGACGCGCCGAGAGCTTGAATCGGGGAGTTACGTGCGGTATTCAGGTCTTACGTTAGCTCGCCGTCCTCGTACCTTGGAGTGGAGTGCGCGAGAAAGCTGGCTGCGACTGCCGCTGATCCTGGTGACTAGGTTGCACCGGGCTATCGCCGTGCCAAACAGAGACCGCCACGAAACCAAGGAGACTTGAAAGACGCAGCCAGGTGCCTGTATGAGCTATAAGTGCGTGATGGCGGTTGATCCGGGGCGCTCCAAGGCAAGACGGCACTGAGAGAACCGTTGTTTGAGCCTGTTTTCCTGGTTTACGATGGATAGTGTGCTGGTCTCGAGGTACAGCACCGGAGTGGCGCGTGCGTAGGCAAGCAAACGCTTGTGGAAGCAAAGTAATCAGAGCACAGGGAACAGCTTGTGATCCATGAAGCTTTGAGGGCACTTCAGTATTGATGCCGGAGAGGAAGACCGTCTTTGCATCGTGTGTAATATCCATTTTTGCCTCTTGCGTAGGGTGCTGTGATAGTAGTATCTGTGATAAGTCAGGCGTCTGGACAAGCAGTA
Organism: Heliocybe sulcata; assembly: GCA_004369045.1. Taxonomy (NCBI): domain Eukaryota; kingdom Fungi; phylum Basidiomycota; class Agaricomycetes; order Gloeophyllales; family Gloeophyllaceae; genus Heliocybe; species Heliocybe sulcata. Next base: position 236,697 of record ML213524.1, on the reverse strand, counting down.
CAGAACGCCCAGTCTCGAGAAATGTGGCACGCACAGAATATTGTCTCATCCCAAAGTCCAGTCGAGAAAGAAGCCAGCACGAGGACACTCTGTCTCGTTTATGCCGGTTAAGAGGAGACCTAACGAAGGAAAGATCCGGAACTGCCACAGTCGGGCGAAAGTGCAGCTTCCGTCTGTCCACGCGTCCGCACGCGTCGGACTCACGTGGCCATATCGCCGCTCTCTGCCACCCCAGGCCTTGTTTCTCTCCTGCACTACCGTGTCGCTCTGTCTTATATAAGACTGTAAAATATGTCTGCGAGCGTAACTCTTACACCGGGGCTCAAGACATGTAAATCAAAGGACTGCAACAACGCGATCTCTGCAGATTCCAAATATGCAACGTGCGACGGATGTAGGGATAAGCGGAAGAGGGAGAGACATGCACAAGAGAGGGAAGTTGCGCAAGGCTATCATACCTTCCGTGTAACGACGGGCGACATACAGGGTAGTCAATATGCCGGGCAGGTGCGTGGAATAACCATATCGGTACAGCATTGTCGAATTCATTCTACCCTCGCAAAGGTTTGGTTTGCCAATCAAGCTGCTTATAATCCCTTTGGACAATATGCCTACAACCCTTTCGCATACATTCCGACCCAATACCACTACATTCCAGGTCCCTCTGGCTACCAACCCCAGCACCAAGTTCAACCCCCTGCACCACCACCACCACCATTCCCTCCTCCCGCACGACAGCCAGAATCACCCGGTCCAGAATCCGAACCAGAGTCCGAGTCTGAAGACGATTACAGTCCTCCTCCTAAATCTCCGCCCAAGAAGAAGAATGGTCCTCCCCAGCGTCTCTGCACACAGAAGAAGTGCCGCAGGCCCATGCCCGCGGACTATGAATTCCGGACATGCGAGAGGTGCAGGAATCGTGCAAATGGCAAGCGATCAAAGAGCTCCGAGAACAAGAGCGCTCGGGCACGCACTTCTTCTGCCTCAGCTGCGCAGAAGAAGCGAACAGATGAGATATCCGAGTCCGAGTCCGACGACGAGCCAGAGTACGAGCCAGAGCCAGAGGAACCCGAGTCGTCTGAAGGAGAGAATGACAGTGCTATATCAGAATACGAAGGGCCCTCAGGCAAACGGAAAGCGTCCCGCTCTCCTCGCAAAGGCACTACACCGGCAACCAAGCGGCCCAGGGGTCGCCCTCGCAAGAACCCACCCAGTGAGAAGTCGCAGAGGAGCCAGCCGCCACCGAAGATGCGAAAGAAACGCTCCGTCGTCAGTGTCTCGGCAGCTGAACGAGCCAGGATGGCGGAGCTCATTCGTGCTATGGGAGGGGTGCCTGCGTGGGAGAAGGAGGAGGCTGAGAGGGCCGCCAAAGCTGTGAGAACTGGCGATACGGTGGTGAACGGTGCTCCTACTGCCATAGCGGATGCCAGTGCGGACAATAATGCCTCAGCGAGTGGGAGCGCTGCACCTGCGACAATGACCGCTCCTCCAATGACTGCGTTTGCGGCCTACGCGTTCCCGCCTGGGACTTTCCAGGCGACTGCCCCCGATGCTCCTGCGCCTGTGGACGGTACCAGCACAGCTGCGAGTACTTCAGACGTGAATGCCCCGGCCGGCGATATTCCGTCTGCAGGCGCTTCTATCAATAGCGCTCAACCGGCGGAGTCTTTGCCGCTCATTGCTGGTCCGAGCGATATACCCCAAAGGACCGCTTCGTCGATGGATGTAGAGCGGCCCTCTGCGGCACCCGCAGATAGTGCAGCATCCGGACCACCGACAAACAGCACGTCACATACGAACGCTTCTCAGCCTTCAACTCAGAACACCTCGGTAACGGAGACTGCTCATGCCGGCGAGCCAGAGGCGCAAGCTTGGCCGATGGACCCCGCTCTTATGAGTCCTCCCCAACATAGGGCTTCGCCCATGAACATCGCGCAGAGTGCAGCTTCACCTATGAGTATCGCTGACAGACCTGCGTCGCCGCCGGATGCCTCTCAGATGCAGGATCAGCCGATGAGCCCACCGGTACGCAGTAGTTCTACTACTGTCTTTGCCGCAGAGCGGCCAAGCACGAATTCTGACACGCATGCTCCTCAGACCCTCCCCAACTCTACAAGCACAACGGCACCGACTGCGAAGGCGAATCCTGCTTCGGAAGGGGCATCACCGAAGATTACAGGTTCTGCAAACCCACATCCCAACACAACGGCCGAAGCTTGGCCCATGGATCCTGCACTTCTGAGCCCTCCGCAGAGAAACGCTTCGCCCTTGGACGTTCCGACCACGAGCGCTTCTCAGACACATGTTTGGTCGATGTACCCTTCGGCGGGCAATCATGGTCCAACTAGCCATACGTCCGCCGCGACGTCTCACACCCATCATTGGTCGGTGGATGTTGGACGGTCGACTGCGCATGGGATCAACGCTTCTACTGCGGGCAGACCACAAACCCCGGTTTGGCCGATGACTGCGTCGCAAGTGAACTCTCTAGGGACAATAGCCTCGCGGTCGGGAGCTTCCCCAGCCAATGCCCCTGCGAGCGGTCAGCCCAGTCACCCGTGGGCCATGGATCCCTTGCTCATGAACGCTGCAGGAAATGGGCCGAGTGGCCACGGTTGGTCGATGAATGCCGCACATCCCAGTGCATGGCAAATAAGCACTTCATCACCACAGACGCACAGTACGACAGCCGAGGCTTCTGCTGGGAACGCTCCTTCCACAGACGTGTGGCCTATGGACCCCGCTCTGATGAACGCCTCCTCTCCGAATGTTGCTTCATCTGACACTTGGCCGATGGACCCTTCGCTTATGAATATGGGTAGTATGAACGCTTCTGCGACGAATGTACCTTCTACGACTACTTCCGCTGCATGAGGGATTGGTGGAGTGAACATTCTTGGATGTATTTTAATCATGCATAAAAGAATGTTAATATACTTGTGTTCGTATATACCTATTCCCAGTCGGAAGCTGCAGGAGATTTGGCAATGACAGCATGAACTCGATGGTGCGCGTATGAGAAGGACGACATACAGTACAAGGGCAATCATACCACGAGCAGTCCCTCGACCTTGTTCAATGGGCACGCAAAGGGGCTTGTTCGGCACCTGCTTCAAGCAATTCCAAAGCAGATTTCATGTATGTAAAGCAGCTGGCGGCAATGCTCGTACTTACTTAAGCAACACGAGTAGCGAGAACGCAGGGTGCTCTGCGTATCGCAGCCGGGAATGAGCTTGAGATAGAATGTATGCCAGGAATGGAATTATTCATTCCTCCGAGCCGCTCGCGAAACGGGGTATCTCAGACGCTGTCAGCAGTAGGAGAACGTTAGCCTCAACGGAGCATGATCGGCATTGGTACACCGATGAAGGTACGGAACAGCTACCTCGCTAACGCCACCAGAGGCTGCCTTGCTGTACCTCCTGTGCCTGAATGGAACGAAAATGCGAAACAAGCCGCAGCCGGTGCTGGCATTGTATGACATATTACGGCAGCGCAAATGAGTTGGCGCTGTGTTCTTCGAGACGTTTCACCTATGTACTCCATTAATGACAGCATCCTAAGGGCAGGTCAGCTACCTTCTTCGGATCACCTACCCGTCCTGTGAAGATCGTGCATGAACCAAAGTGAAACCTAATTCGGCATGGAAGTGCGTCAACCTGTGTGCAGAGCCGCAAGCACATTGGACTGGTATTTCGTGGCAGTCGGCTCCAATCATGTCGGCATCGCGGTAATTTTATGGCGGTGCGCCACAGGAGTAGGCACATCTGGTTAAGTTATGCTCCTTTGCTCAGACGAGCAACATTCGCGTGGTCAATGCCTCATATCGTGGACTGAAGGAAGTCGGAGAGATATGCTGTAATTATCTGGCAGAGTTAATAAGGAAGTGCCATGCGTTAACGACTGGGCCAGTATGCACGTTCCGGAGATATTAGGGTCTTCGTCTGAGGGGTAATCGAGAACTTCAGGCGCGTAACCGATATAGAACGACAGCAGGGCTACTCACTCAATGACGGGCCTTGCTCGTACCATATGTTGAAACTCACCAGGTGGCAGGGACAATAAAGCCTTCGATATCTGTTACTGTCACGTTCAGGATAAGGAGAATGTATATACAGAAACCATGGAACACCCCGGCCCAGTGCAGGGTGTCAGTGGGTCCTGTCGTCCGCAATGGTAGAAGGCGAGAACTACAGTCACCTGTGGTCACCTTATCGGAGGTGCAGAGGAAGGTGATGGACCAGGACTGTCCGGCAATCAACGAGGATGCGTGCAGTGGGCTGGCGGAGACTATCCCGACGCCGAGATACTAGATGACTGCGGTCGGTCAGTTCCGACGACCTTCCAGGACAGTCAGTCGAGTCTAACCTATTAGGTGGTTATGATACGCTCGTACCGGAACGTCTGATATGTTCGCCTGATTGCGGTGTTGTTTCCTGTTGAATGAATGCGATAGCGCATCATCACAGAGTAATGAAACAAGCTAAGGCTATTCAAGATTTTGCGTTTGATTGGAGCTATATCAAAGAGTGCTCACCGCTGGATATACTTGCTCAAAGACACCGATGTGGTAAACAGGGCTTATCTTATGCCGCTAGAACACCGGTTAGGTCCGTCGAATCTGTATCAATATGCCAGGCTCATTTGCAGAGGAACGCGCATATAGATCCAGGTAGAGCCTGAAGTGAGAGCCGTTATGGTGTTGGGCAGTAGGAACCATAATGGTTGCGCCCAGTCTTGGTCTTCTTTGTCTTGGGACCGGTCCACATAACAATCAATACGAATGAGAAGACAATACGATATCATTTAAAAGCAAAGAACTCAAGGGAACCTGGGAGGCGCTCTTGATGCAACAATGGCAGCATGCCATGCAGTAGCCATCCGAGTTTCTCTACTGCAACGGGAGACCAAGTTGTCTGCAACCGATACCGGAGTCTACTAGATTCGGCGTCGTCGGGCGCGTGCGGGGATTGGGTGTCCGATGCCGCAAACTATCCGAGCGAGACTCCCGATGAATTCGCGCTGTAAGATTTGATCATCAAGTGCATTATACTGTCCTATTGAGAGTGCAGGAGATGTTTTGGGCAAGCAGTCATTTACACCAACGTTTGCAAAAAAACACTCGTAGCGACTGAGCAAGTACGCAAGTCACTCGCTCCGTGACGCTGTGACTGCTACGACAGCTGTGATTGGTTGAATCACGTGAACACATTTTCCCAACGCGCAGCCAGAGTTTGAAGCCTGCAGCGATGAACATTGCCGTTCCAACGCCGTATCGCAGGAAACCATCACTAGACCATCTTTCTTGCTGATGGTGCAATCAGTGGCTCCGTCTTGATATGATCTCAGACCGCCGGTACCTAATAAGGACATCCGTGCTCCGCTCTACAAGCCGATACACAGACATCCGGTGTAGCGAACGCCGCCGCATCGGATGTCTCTTTATCGCCTCTATAAGACGCTCGTGGGGGGATCCCGAAGTTCTGAATGAACCTTGACTCTACACCCGTGCAGTACAAACGACCACAACGATCTGAATGGGTAATCGCTTTGTTTTCACGCAGCATTTGGTCAATGTTTCGTACGTCTTCATCCAATCGCTTCTGCACTGTCTTGTAATATTAAAACCGTGGTGATCTAGTGCTTGGCTATGGCTATACCTCTCGATTATTAGCGCGGCCTTGTGCTTCGCCCTCCTGGTGGTGATTTTCATTGTCGGCCTGCACCGACCCTCGCGCAAGTTCCTCGATCGGGTTAGCTTTCGTATTGTCTGTTATTCACTGATAGCTAAGTGAGTATCGCTCTTTGGCACCCTTCCTGACATAATCTCTGATCTTGTCATCTCGTGCAGCACGGCTTTTGCTATCGCTAATTCAGCGGGCGGTAGTTTTACTGGACCTACACCGGCATGTGGGCTAGCCATCTGGATATTACAGGTGTGCACTGTTTCCTGCACCCTGTCTTCGAATTGCTATAAAAAGTCTCTCTCCCTTCGCGTAGCTATCACTCCAACTCTCGAGTATGCTCAACTTCTGCATCGCTCTCAATATGCAGTGCGTCTCTATCTTCTCCGCAATTATTCCGGAATCATTTATCGCGGCTTCCTACAGGCTCGTCATTGTACACAATATTGACGGACGTAGAGCCGAAAAATATTATATCCTGGGATGTGTTATCCTCGCTTTGGCTGTTACCATTCCTCCGTACGCTAGTCACCAATACGGGTACGCTAGCCATGTCGTTCTTCTAACTCAGCTGACGGACGATTCATTCCGCAAGGTGGGACCTACTGGTGCAGGAGTGCTGGTATTCAAACGATAATAAGCGTGAGCGACTGGCATGGCAGGTAAGTTTTATCCTTGCTTCTGCACTTCATTTTCAAAGCTCACTATGGTATCGCACAGATTGGAACGCAACTGGTCTGGACAGGTGTCGCGGTCGTCGGAGAAGTTATTTCCTCTACCATTTTGCTTGTATTTCTTGGTCGGCATGTCGTGAGTCCCTTCTTACTTGCCTTCTTCTCGTCTCGTTCTCATAATATGCATTTGTCTATACAGATGCGCAGATCCCGCATTGTCGAAACCACAGACACCATTGTCAACCGGGCTAAGCGCTCGGACGGTACGCAAGGGCGGCGCCGCGCGGGGTCGATTGACAAGACATTGGATCATGTGAGAGCCTACAAGGGCATCATCTTGCGCATCGGTAAGCCGTTTGAGTACACGATACTCAACAGCACGCTAATTGACTTGTGACCGGGCCTCAGGATTGTACCCGGCGGTGTCATGCATCATCAATGTTACAAGCATCGCTTGCGTCTTACATACGAGTTTGACGGATGGAGTCCATAGTGAGGAGGTAGGTTCCCGTCTATCTGAATTATCATGCATCTCCAATCGTATCGTTTTGCATCCAGGATTACAGCTTCCTCTTGCTAAGCGACTTCCTCTACGGAGGACGCGGGCTCGTCTACGCCCTTCTGGCAGCCACCGATCCAGTCAGTGCTTTCTCCAGTTTTATACTCTACATTGTGATAACACCTCATACAGGCTCTCATCCATGCCTTAAAGACGTTTGCCGCTCATTTCATTTGCAAGCGCACCCGTTCGCCCTCTGACCAGGCCGAGAAAGGCTCGCACTGCCATGGAAGTACACAACAAACAAGTACAATAATGCAATTTGCCCCCGCAAGCTCCGCAGGTACGGACGTGCGCGATGGGGATGACGTCGAGACGGCAACAGTGGCAGGTCCGTATGCAGTGGCAGATGCAGACAGAATGCGCAGCGTTGGATCTGGGTGGACAGACACGAATGTCTCTATGGGGATATCGGTGGATTCGTCGGATCCGCTGACAGAGATTGAGGCGGCGAGTATCAGCTCTCTGGACTCAGATAGGGTGGCTTTCCAGAAGAAGATATGACACGAAATTTGTACATGCCCGCAAGATACCCATCGGAGTCTCTTTTCAATGTATGTACTACTAGAAACACGTGTATCAATAGTCCAAACCCTTTTGTATTGATATCTGTAAGTTGCTGGATAGACGTATACTGTCATGGAGAACTGCCAATCGGAGAAGTGCCAATCTGCGAATGAGTGGCAGAATGCGCCAGCCACAGCTTAATCTCGATCGTTTATACCGGGCTATTTTTAGCACTCATCCTGTGCGCACTGCTGAGATCAATGGTGTTGGTTACCAGCTGCAGTGAACATTGACCTGCTGGATTACCACCGTAGCTGCGGCTTGACGCCCGAGCAGACACTCCTCTTCCCTTTTATCTCTCAAAGGCTCGGAGCAGGTCTAACTCTGTAGTCGTTCTTTCTTCATCCCGTTCTTTCCCAGCGCTTCTCTGAATTCAGAGCGCCATGGCCGAGATTTCATCTTCGGGCAAGAAATATCTTGCCGCACTGGGTATTTTCGCATTTATAATGCAGAGAAGAAGTGACATAACATATTCTCGTTCTGCAGGGGTCATCACAGTGCTCGATGTCGCAGCGGTGGCGCTTTCAGCTAGGGTCAATATGATTCAGGACTTCTTCTGTGCGTATATACAAGTTTATCTCTTACGAACGACCCTGATTTCTCTTTCAATAAGTCATGGCCGATCTCTTTCCGCTCGGACTCTCCATAGCCACTCTCGTCCTGCTATTTCTCATGTGAGTCGCAGCCCGCACTTTCCACTTCTCATCTTACGCTTCACCTTTGCTCTTCCCGCTGCATCCAGGCTCCTGTCCAACTTCGCTGTTATCGACTCCTTCCTCGTCCGTGCACCCTTCCAAATCGGCAACCTCCTCATTCTTAGTTTGCTTTGGCTCGGTAGGAATTTGTCCTCTGCATCTCCATTGCCTTGCCACAGTCTGATCCATGCGCACTTGTTCCAGCATTCAACGCCTTCTCCACTTCCCGCTGGTCCCATATTCCCATGAACTGTATGTCAATCCCCGCCGAATACGCTGAAGCCCGTGTATGGTGCAAGGACGTCCAGGGTCTCAAGGCCGTTGTCTGGGTCCAATGGTTAATGCGTGAGTCTGCTTGCTTGCCACTGATCCCATCAGTCTCTTATATCCCTCCCCACTTTCTTTCCCGGCTGTCGGGTCTGACCCTAACCCCTATCGCTTTCTCAGTCCTGGGCACGTCCCTCATCACATTGCGCTACACCATTTCTCAGCACACGCAGGGCTACGCTCACGTCTGGAACATGCCCCTCGTTCGCTACGACCCGCGCTACGGAAGCCGCTTCTCCGGCCGCGACAGCGAGTTCTTGCAGTTCGAGAAGATTGAACCCGGTATGGGTATGGCGTATTAGGACTAGTGGCCTCGAGTATGCAGGCTCCGGGACCGGCTCCCGGAGCCTACGACGGGAGGGAGCGTGTATCGTGATGTTTCTGTTTTTATTTGCTTGATTTATTATCTTTCATCTTTCCAGGGACGGTTGTATCTTATCATGAAATGTCAAGTCTCCAGGTTCATCACAACTTGATGAGAGGTGTCCATCGCACAGAACGACATCTGGCATCTGCCGATGCTGGTGCGGTCGGAGCGCCAAGCTAGGCATCCAGTCCCTTAGCTCCTCGTACACCCCTGCAAACATGACAACAACTCGATCGCTCGCTCTCGGACATGTTTCTACTTCGCTACCTACAGTCATGCCAACTCCATTACGACCGATTCAAAAAGCTGCAGCTCCTAGGTGAGTCGGACTGAACTTCCCAACAAGTAGCACAGAAAAGCGCGCCCCGGGGATACTCCTTGAAAGCACAAAGTCATCTATCTGAGGAATCTCATTGAGTTCTTCAACGAAAAGTAGAACTCAATGCCAGCAGTCTCGCAGGCTGCTCGCATGGCAAGGACACCATCTTTGCGTACATAGTCTGTAAATATAGCAGTTCTGCGCCCAAACCACCACACAGAGAGTTTGAAGCACCTGAGATTTACCAGGTGCCGTGTCTTTATGAATTCTAGTATGCCTTGGAATTTTCTTATATCTTCTTGCCAGTCGCCTGTCCTGGATGCAACCAGGAATGTCTCCAAAGCCATCAATGTGCGAGGAAGTGCACTGAGGAAGGCTACGTCCCAGTGGCCTACAATGCGAGGTGGCATTGGCATCTTCAAACTCTGGAGGACTTTACATGCCGCCAGCATATCACATGGAATTGGTTCGGCAAAGGAAAAACATAGGTCTTGGAGACGCAAACCAAGATTATGGCGGAAAAGTAACCCTCGCAGATCAGCAGGGCGGAGTCCGCTGCTCTGCAATATAGTCAGCTTTTGAAGAGAAGTCGATCCCGTGGCATCGAGTGTCCTCTCAATGAAGGCAGATAGAATCTGCAGGGGAACAGTCCCTGAAACGATGGACAGGTCATGTAGCTGCGCCATAGAGGGTAACAGAGCAGCGACGCTGGGCGTGGCATTCCAGTCCTCCAGGCGAGCCCCCTTCAGCGTCGGACCGAGTTTTCCCAGAGCATGGATCAGCTGCCTGTCATTGCAAGGCGATGAAAGGCCCCTCCACACGAGAGTCTCGATGCCAGTCCAACACTGTTCTGGCACGGGAAACTGGGGAAATGTGGGGTGCAGGATGAGCCACGACCTGCGCAGCTGCTCCGGCATGAAGAGAACGTGCGATCCATATACCTCCAGGTGCCTCAAGCTCTTCATCAAGGAGAAACATGCATTGAGGTCGCGGTACCTCTGCAGCGTACTCATTCCGTTTGGCATGTCGCGCATAGTAGCATCGAGAACCAGGGACCTCGCATCGTCCCCGTACTTCTCGAGCGACAATCTCAAGGCACCCACGTCGGTGGAAGGGAATATGGCAAGAGTCCGATAGAGAAGGTGATTGATGAGCTCCCTAAATCGTCTCGATATTCCGGCTAAAGCACCGAAGTCGGCCACCTGCTGACGATAGTTGGAAATGAGCTGTTCCCGCGTCAAGGCAGGTGCAAAAACTGGATGAGGGAGATATCCTTTGAGAGGACAAGCCTCCCATGCGGGTGGTATGATTTTCCCGAAAATAACGAGCAGAATCTCCGTCGGTAGGTCCGGAAGCGTGTCCGAGTCCTGGAGGACGACCGACATGGAGGCTGGAAGTACGCTCCCCGAGATACGGCACATCAGCGATGGAATGCACTGCTGTAACAAAAGAGTACACACTGCTCAATAATTCTGTGAAGTACCTTGTCCTGAAATCAGTCAGAAAGTCGGTCAAGAGTGGTTGAAGCGACGAGCGTACGCGTCCCATCCATAATAAGGTCCTCACGTGACTTGACACTCGCTCGGTACTGTGGCTCGCATAGCTAATGCATATTAATGATCTCCAGAGTGTTTATGCTATCATCTCCGATATATGACAGGAACACGGCAAGCTAAGCTTACGAGTGTTCCAAACTGGTCTATAGCTGAGCGAGCATTATCATGCCGTGGCTAGACGTCTCTGCTGATTCACTCTGTGATATAATAAGAGAACAGTGCCAATATTATTCATCTATAGTTGCACATATTGCTAAATTACATATGCATGCTTTTGCTTTCTGGCCAAGTCGCCACAGTAGATCATCGCAAATAAGACTGGACCTGCAACTCCAGTTCGACACCAGCAACCTGAGACGCTGTCATAAAGACAGAAACACATTCCCGATCGAGATACTCGTGAAATTTCGGTGATATCTCGAAGTCCTCCGGAGCCCCCGTTACATACTTCCACTGGCTGTCGGCGTACCACAGCGAACCTGAAATGACGAAGCACTGGCATTGTGGCAGACCGTTCACGCAGCGAGTCTTCGACTTGCCCGATGAGAACTCATTTCTACGCAGTAAGTCCCGGACTGCTATACTCCTGAGCAATGTTGATACACAGATGCGTTGTTGCCTGAAACCCGATAAATATATAACTTCTTTCAAACCCATTGTCCGCTCTAGCAAGCACCGCTGTCTGTCCATACTCCTGCAGAACCTCCAGGAGTATCGCCCTGAGTCCACCACGCGGCTGTCCACAGATGGCCATCTGCAAGCGATACTAAGCATGATAAAGGAGCGCCAGAGGAATGAAGACTTACTGTATGTTACTTTCGCACCTCCTGTGTACGCGGTCCCGGAGCTCCACGCTGAGACGCCAGCGCACGTACCAGAGCCGGAAGTTGTCGTCGCCGTGGCTGACGTGCTCGTGCTCGTGGGCGTCCCAGAGGTGGAGGTCGGCGCGACCGTGGTCGAGGAGCCTCCTTGACCCATGTTGTTCTTGATGTTGTCCCACGTACTGTCCGGGTAGCTAATGTGGTTCAGCGTCTGGTCGAGCTGGCCGTACACGTTGGCAGAAGTTTGCACAAGACTCTCGCTGCCGACTTTGTCCGTGGACAGATCCCAGAACATGCTCCCGGCTAGTCCTTGGTCCTGAGCGTACTGGGCCTTCAGCTGGACAATGTGGGGATCGTCGTAGGAGACGAGTTCTTTCTTTGTAGCGTCGTAGGAGTAGCTCGAGATGTCCGTCAGATTCTCGTAGACAGTAGCACCAGCGAGAGGCAGGACGCTGTACGAGTAGATACCAGCCTGAATCGTACCGGGGCCGATCTGGACGCGAGATAGTGAGAAAAGGGCTGGATCTGACAGACTGCAGCTGTACATACACCGTTGTAGGAGTCACCGAGGCCGTCTGTGTCCTCAAAGGCGTGCCCATATAGAGGGATACCCAAGTTAATCTTGCCGACAGTGGCGCCGCTAGCCTTGTACCACTGGAGTGCCTTGTCAGTGCTGACGTTCGTCCTTAGTCCACCATAGACGTTGGCCTGGTTGTCCGAGTAGTTCAACCATGAACCGGCGTAGTCATAGGCCATCAGGTTCCAGTAGGTCAAAGCGGCGTCCATGGTGGGCACATCGAGGTTGATGTAGTTGTCGTAGCCCGCGGAGACGGCAGCCTGTAAGATGAGAGAGTTAAATTTATACTCTCCAGGATCCCACCGAAGACTTACGGTCAGCTGGTAGGGAGTGGCGTCACCCTTCGTGGTCTGCAAGTTGTTGAATGCTGTTCGCAGCTCGGTGAAGAGCGCGCTGAAGCCCTGGCCCTGAGCAGTGTTGGAAGGGTACTCGAAGTCGAGATCACTGAGCAGCCATCAGCATCTTAGATATCACAAGATCTTGGCCCAAAATACTCACATGCCATCCAAGCCATAATTCTCAATCAACTGCACGGCGTCGGCAACAAAGGTAGCACGCTTGGTGGCATCCGTGACGAATGAGAAGTGCCCATCCTGGGAGTATGTCCAACCGCCGATCGACATCAGGACCTTGATATTCCTGTTCGCCAGCTTAATTAGATACATCTACGATGATTAATGAATGTATAATTAGCAAGCAGCGAGGATCCGACCGTCGAGATAACATTTACCTGCTTCAAGCAGCCATACAGGTTGTTTCCGGTGTCGTCCCAGGAGTCACCAGGAAAATGTTTCTATTTTATGCGTGTAATTTGTCAGTACCTTTAGGCTGTACTCGTGATAACTGAACTATACCTGCTCGTCGGCGTAGGTGTCCGTGAGGGAGATAGCACCAGTATCCGGGGATACATCGGCAAACGCGTACAAGATGTGGGTGAGATCGGCAGGGGTAATATTCGTCGGCTCTGTGGACCGGTCAGGAAAAGGGCTTATGAATTATTCTGCAAGACTCACGGAAGTTGGCGCCGTAAATACCCCTTAATGAGTGTCAATATCAACGTGATACTAATGCGAGTTCCAAAATGCCCTCACCAGTTCGTGAAATACGCTGCCTGAACCTTACCACCGGCCCTCTTGTGGATAGTCTGGATCGTGGGGTCGGAGTTGGTCTGCACCTTGTTCGGAGGACTCTTGTAGTTGGGAGGTCGTTGCATGACCTGCGTAGCGTTGGCCATGAGGGCCAGGGCGGACAGCAGCGCCAGTATGTACCGGAACGTAGTCATGGCGGATACCGTCCGAGGTGCCAGTGAGGGGGAGGGGAGGGGGAGGGACAGGTAGTCTACCGAGCAGGAGAAAGCTTGAAGAGGCTTTTATCAGTGGCTAGTGGCAGACGGGTAAGCAGCGAGCGGCAGCATGCTTCGTAGCTCGAAATACATTGCACGAGGGGGTTCCTAGCAACAGCATGGTCTTCCGAGCAAAAGTGCTTGACCCTTCGGATGCGATTCGGATTCGCAAAGTACCTATGCGTCACTTGATTCTTGGGAAACAAAAGCTACCATGTGGTCCCAGAGTCGGTGAGCGCGTCCCCGCAAGCACATAAGAGACATGAGCGACCACTGCCTGTCAAATCAGGGGCTTGTTTCCCCGGAACAGCAGATGAGAGCAAGCCAAGAAAGATGACCGTCCGTCGAAAGCCCGGAAGCAGGATGAGACGATATCAGATTGATTAGTCTCAGGCGCAGTGGAAAGCCAAAGAAAGCCTTGCCGAGAGGTAGCACTTGACAGATTTGTGTACAACATGCAAGTGGTTACGGGGAAACCACGCGGCCACATCGACTTCCAATGATGTGCAGATAGGGCCTGCCGTGCGACTGTAATTATTGGGCGTCGCATGGCCTGTGATAAGGCAACCATCCTTTCCGACACTGGTATTTTTTCAATAGCAGTTTATTAGGTACCAGTCGCTCTACGCAGAAGAATCTCGAGATCGTTCGCGTTAAGAGCGGTTGTCAGTAAGCCCCTTTCTTGTGCTTGAAGCGTATCCCAGTCCATCGGCCGAGGTGCATCTTTTCAGAATATCCTTGGGCAAAATGTCGGTGAGATGCAGCGCAGTAAGAAGAAAGCAGATGGGTGGGCAGATAGGGAGGGTAGCCGATAACTGCCGGCGGGTTGCTCGTTCCTCCTAAAGGCTCCGAAGCGAGGCAGACGACCTATCCCGGTAGCGTCCCAGTCACACGCCCATGCGCTGCTTGCGGCAACGCATGCAACCCAATCTCCAGACTCCAGATCCTCATCCAAGGCACAAGAAATGTAAGAACACTACAGGTATAACGAGGAACAGAATATGACCGAGTTGGGCCGCTCAAGCATCTCAGAAGCCTTCTCAAACTTCGCCTGCAGCTCCGCGTTCCCGATGACCTTCGCTGCCTGGGACATCTGTCGGATGAGCTCCTGCAACCTGCGAAATACGCGGATGACGCTGCCCTCGAACTGGTCCGTGAGCTATAATCATAATTTCACATGTGTAAGCATGGCTGCTGCGGAGACACACGACGAAGACCTAACCTTGCAGATGTCTGAGAAAGAGGCGCCGCGACACCATTGCACAACGGCATCCATGAGCTCAACCTTGAAGGACTGGACGTATTCGTCCTCGACGACGGGAAGCTTCGACTCCTTTGACACTTTAGCTATCCGACGTGCGATTTCTTGCATTACACGGAGTGGGGCTGCAAGTTCTTCTTTCAATTTAGTAGCTTGCTCGCTCTAAAAGCGCTCTCAGCATATCAAGACACCGTGACCGTTGCTAGAACTTACCTTCTCCGTGAAGACAAAACAACTGAGAAGACCCGCACACTGCTCCGGCGACAGAGGGTTGAAGACGCCATTAAAGATCAGCTCCGTCAGCAGCAACTCGTCGCCCGTGCTAATCTCACAGGCCACTCTGCCCTTCACGTCGACAATATCATCCGCCGTCGTAAACCCGAGCCGTCGAAGTACACGCTTCCGGCACTTGAGCTCTTCCATCTGAAGAACGTCATTCGTAGCCTGTATCCGCTTCTTCAACGCTCGTATCCGTTGCTGGTGTTCCTGCTTTTTCGAATATTGCGTGTAAAGCTCTGGCAATCGCGAGTCCTTATGTAACGGGCTGGACGTGAGTTTCTTCTCCATGACGTCAATTTTCTGCATCGCAACGCCTTGTAAACCACCAGTCATAACCAGAGCCCACAATTGAGATCTTACCTTTACGAGCTGCTGGAATTTCTCATCTTTAATCTCCATATTCTGTACGGGATCCAGCAGCGCAATCCCATCAGGGAACCGCTTCTGCACTTCCATGACGCTCTTCCACACCGTCTCCCTCGCCTGCTGCGCACGGATATCCTTGGGCAAGAATATCCTCAAATAACTGATCGCATCCAGAGCAGAAAGTAAAATAGGGACAACAAGGGGTTCTCCCATCTGACCGGGTTGGCAAGGCTGCACTCCACCCGGTGTAGGCGGGACATTCGCAGGCATCCGGTCTTTCGAGACGGAAGAACCGGTTGCGCAGTTGAGAAGGACGTCGACGATGTACTGCTCATGTGGAGGAACTTCCTCCGTCACAGGCATGGGTCTGTTCTATAAATATGGGCAGTGGTTCAGTAAATAGACGGTGGACTGATTACTGCACTGTCATACCTTTGGCGGCAACCTCTTGTGATAGTTTATGATCACGCCCCAACCAAAGTCCAGCGTCTGGTACTTGACCTTTACGAGCCGGCCTGGCTGGAGGAAAGGCAAGCAGTAGTTGGGATGCGTGATAACGTCGCGGAAGTCAGCGGACATCTGTTCGAGCTGCTGGCGGTACGAATAATAATCCGCAACCAGCTGCTCGTCTGCAATTGTGATAGCTCGCATCGCCACTTCCTCTCTCGCCAGCTCTACCAAAGGTCAATGAGCACACCATGCTGGCAGCCCTAGAATCAGGGCGAAGACGCACCATCCTCCAACAGCGGCACCCCCGCGCTATTCTGGAACTGGAAGAAACAGCGTTCCAGCATAAACTCGGGACTGATCCCCTCCACCTTCATTAAATTCAACACCATATTATATCCAAGGTGAAACGCCGAGTCCAATCTATCCGCCTCGCCCTTGATCATCTGCAGTGCGCCCTGCGGCTCGAGCTTCTCGTCACACATCAGGATGACAACACCACGGTCATCCAGGCCTCGCCGCCCCGCTCGCCCTGACATCTGAATGTACTCGCCCGAGGACAGAGTTCGGAACTCTCTGCCGTCGAACTTGCGTGCAGCAGTGAAGACAACAGTCTTTGCAGGCATGTTCAGACCAATTGAGAAGGTCTCGGTTGCGAACAGGGCTTTGATCAGCCCTTCTTGGAACAGAATCTCGATGACCTCTTTGAGAATGGGCAGAAGACCGCCGTGATGAATACCGATGCCGCGCTTCAGCAAGGGGAGCAGATTGGCAATTTGAGGTAGCTGCCGGTCGTCTGGGGACAGGTTCTGGATCGCGCTGTCGAAAATATTCGACACGAGGTCCTGCTCGTCGGCCGAGTTGAACTCGAATTTCGACATGGCTAAGGCGAGGGCCTCACATTCGCGCTTGCTGAAGGCAAAGATGATCACAGGGTTGTAATTCTTTTGCATAATCATTTTGACAATCTTTTGGATATCAGAGGGTCCTGTAAAATCGAGTTCAGAGGGACGTTCGGATTCTTCTGTCCGTTCTAAAGCTTACCTTTCTTTTCACCGCCCTTCTTTGTCTTCCCCTTCCTCCCCCTTCCACTCTTAGGATCAGCAGGATCCTCTCCTTGCTTCTCTTGGAGCATCCCCATTGCCTTCGTGAAGTTATCCTCCCTAAATTCACCCTTCTCATTCAGCACGAGGTAGATACCTTCACCGCCAGCAGGGAAAAGATAATGCTGCAACGGTGTCGGCCGGAAATCCGTGTACACCACGTGACACGGCTGTTCGTGCGATTTGCATATCCACTCGGCGAATTGCATCGCGTTGGGAATAGTAGCGGAGAGGAAGACGTAACGCACGGAGTGCGGAAGGAGGATGATTGTCTCTTCCCAGACCACGCCGCGTTCTTTGTCGCGCATGTAGTGGATCTCGTCGAAGACGACCCAGCCAACTTCACGCATGATTTCGGACCCGCGGTAGAGCATGGAACGGAGAATCTGAATATGAGGACCGGTTATGGGAGGACCGTGAGTTGAATGACGACTAAAACACACCTCTGTTGTCATTACTAGGCATGTCGCGGATGGGTTGATGGTGACATCGCCAGTCATTAGGCCAACATCTCCGAACTCAGCAAGCATTTCACGGTACTTCTGATTACTGAGGGCCTACAAGATATCTAGGTAAGCATCCGCACACTAGCGACATGTTCCTCAGATACCTTGATTGGACTTGTGTAAATAACGCGCTGCTTGTTCTGCAAGCACTGCGCTATCGCGTACTCAGCAACAACAGTCTTCCCAGCACTAGTGTGCGCGGAAACGAGCACACTCTCATTCCGCTGGATCGCATGTACGGAGACTTGCTGAAATGGATCGAGGGTGAACTTGTACTCTCTTGCAGGCTTAGCGGGAGGGACATGGTTCGCTATAGGAATGTAATCGTATCCCTGTGGTACTGCAACTTGATGACGGACCTATTTATGCAACTAAGGTCAAATACTAGCAGCCATAGCACAGAACGCACTTGATGTCTAAGCTCTAACCGCGACCCGCTTTCCACGGCAGCTCCGGTAAGACCTGCACTCGCTGCAACCTCCCGCTTGGCCTCAATTTCCACCTCGTCGACTACCTCTGGCCTTGGGGACGCGAGACGCGGCTTTTTGGCCGCACTTCCGTCTGCATCTACGTTCTCTGCAGGCTTGCCGTCCGGAGTGTCCGCCTTGCGCTTCTTCGGTACGTCTTTTGCCTCGGCCGCCTCCATTGTAAAGTCCTCTGTATCCGATACGCTGTCATGACCGTCGCGAGTGTCGTCGAGGAAGGAGAAAAGATCCATTTTATCAGCGCGTACGAATGGAGGCAAAGGGAGAAGAATGCCGGCTAAAAATAGAGGTTACTCAGAAATTGCACAGGCGTACTGTAATGATTGTGAGAACAATTTACCGTTTGCGTGACGAGAGCGGTGCCTATGACATGCTCCTGCTCGCTTGAAAGCACGACTTAGACTGGACGTACTGTCTCTTTCTTCTCACTGCAATGGACAACTTAGACCCAGGCCAGAGGGAGGCGGTCTCCCAGCTTCAAGCCATAACAGACGGCAACTGTGATGCTGAGGCGGCCATCAACGTGCTCGAAAGCGTTGACTGGGACATCGAGGTGCGCGTCGAATGCTCAGTCGAAGTAACGTGCAGAGACGCTAACGTTTCCAAGAAAGCGGCGAATATCCTCTTTGGCGACCAGGATACATCTGCCCTCATCACTGGAAGGTCTGCTTCAAATAGCGCTTTGGCCAGCAATGGCGAGCGTCACTTAGCCCCGGGCAGTCGGAGGAATCAACAGGTAAGTTACGCAGGCCCAGCGCTCTTGATACCTGTGTGACTGACGTCTCTTTCCTTCCTTCTACCGTCGCCTAGTCCAGCCAGAGCAATACTTCTACCATCTTTTACTACCTTCGTCCCAGCATGCTCCTCTCCATCCTCACATTTCCCTTCCACCTCCTCTCCGGCATCCTGCGCACCATCTTCCTCGTCTTCCGCCTCCCCCTCGGTCTCTCTACCACGCGATTTTCATCGCTTACATTCCTCCGGAGGCCCCCAAAGTCCACCGACCCGAATGCTGCAGCGGATAGATGGGTGCGCGCTCTCGAGGAGGAGACTGGCGCCACATGCATCAGCAGGGCGGGCTTGCTGGGTACATCGCTGGAGGATTTGGAGGCGGCTGCGGGTGATGGAAAGAAGGTCCTACCGGACTTTGTGGTGAGCAGTTACGAGGAGGCTTTGAGGAAATGTGAGAGGGAGACAAGAGTTGGATGTGTGGTGCTTGTCAGCGAGGAGCATGACGATGTTGCCGAATTCAAGAGGTCGGTCTTGGTGCGACGGTCAAGGTGACATCTGACGCTCAACCGATCCTAGGGCAACGTTGACCCATCCTAAGCTGGTGCACTTGATGCACTCTAATAACTTTGTAGTGTGGGGAGGTGACGTCCGAGATCCCGACGCCTGGAGCGGTACGCCGTCGACTAGCATGCCTCTTGCAATCTCCAGATGCTGACTATTATTCTAGCTTCTCAAAAACTGCAAGCAACGACCTTCCCCTTTGTCGCCTTTCTTGCCCTACAACCCCGCCGGACCACCGGCTCCTCGTCCACCACGCGCAGCGAAACTCCCGCTTTAACTGTCCTCTCCCGTCACCAAGGCCTCACCACCGCCTCCGCGTCCGCTCTCCTCAGCCACCTCTCAGACCAGCTCCTGCCCCGCGTCACCCCCTTCCTCGAGCGCACCCGCGCCACTCGCGCGCGCCAAAACCGCGACCGCCAGCTCCTCGAAGAGCAGGACCGAGCATTTCAAGAAGCTGCGAGGAGGGACGAGCAGAGGATTAGGGAGAAGATGGCGGTGGAGAAGAGGGAGAAGGAGGAGGCAAGAAGGAGGGAGGATGAAAGGGAGAGTGAGAGGAAGAGGAGGGAGGGGGTTGAGAGGGTAAAGACAAGGATGAGGGGCTGGGCGAGGCAGACTGTGAGGGAGGTTGAGAAGGGAAGACAGGCGGTAAGGGTTGCGGTGAGGAGCCCCAGCGGGGGACGGCTTGTGCTTGCGCTGGATCCCAAGACAACTCTCACGCAACTGTACGCCTATGTGGATGCATCCCTACTCTCCGTCGAGTCCAAAACGTCGGAGGAGGGTGCATTTGGGGATAAGGACGTGTTAGAGCAGATCGAGGCGCTTGGAGCAGATGAGTGGTGGGGATTCAAGCTTGCGACGACTTTCCCGAGGAGAGAGCTGGAGTGGCATCCGGAGAGGTGTCTTGCGGATGTGCAGGAGCTGCAGGGTGGGGCACAGTTAGTTGTGGAGATGGTGCAGAGGGAGAAGGGGGAGGGCGATGAGAAGGGTGAGGAAGATGGGTATGAGACGGAGAGTGATGAGGAGTCTTAGTACACATATAGGGGGTTTGCGTACTCCAAGGCTTAGCACCATAGAGTTCCATCTGTGCTGCTCGCGATGCATTGCTCTCCAGAGAAGCTTTCGATCCACCCGCCACAATGCCATGCCACGCGGTGAGCACAGCCATCGGGAGGTGTAGACGAGAGTCTGATTCGAGTTCGAAGCTCCTCTAGCAATACATGGACAGCCAGCGCGCCGTCGTCTACTTTCTCTAGGCCAACTGGATTCACAGTTATTTCTCTGCGGCAAATGTACTTGAACGCCTCAGCTGCCTAGCTAGAATAACAACCAGCAAGCAAGCTGAGGCGTAATACTAGGCTGCAAACCTGGGCTGGATGTGTGTCTGGAGGATAGACGTGCGAAGACAAATGTGTTATCATGTATACCTCAGGATGTCCGGCGCTCCTTCCTCGACGATACTGCGAGAAGGTTCGGAATAGTTGCGATGGGACCGGGAGTTGCTCATACTGAACGGTGGCCTGACGATTGCAGCCTTCCTATCTCTGATTGGTTTTGCGGCAGTCGACGCTATTGAATTGACAAGTCTAGACGGGTTGTACCCCTGGCGTGCATCGGAGGCATGCAAGTTAGAGCGTTAGTCAATCGAGTGAGCGTACTCACAGTACTTTCATATACGGATTCCTGAGCTATAGCGAAAGAGTTTGTATTAGAGCGCTTTCTGTTATAGAGCAGGCGAATTCTGGACGCTAGGGATGTCTGTGTTTACTTGCGTTATTGCTGCATAGCTTGACGCGGGTAGCTATTACTTGTCCGGGACGCCTGGTCGAGCCTGGTCGATGGTGTGCCAGAGCAGTCGAAGTAATGTGATAGAATGGGTATCGTTACCGATCGTAAATACACCAATGCAAGATATGTATCTTGTTATGATGGAAGATGCCAGCCTAACCCAGTCAACCTGAGTTTACTGGCTCAAGATTGTCCGAACAAAGGACTCGTAGTTGACGTTACCGTCCCTGCCCAAGACCCAGCCATATCAGTCCCAGATCATATGAGATACACAGCGGAGAAGAAGACACTCACGCGCCGATTTGCACACCCTTCAACAGCTCGTCGACCTCCTCATCTGTCATCTTCTCCCCAAGCTGCGTGAGCACGTATCGCAGCTCGCCCGCGCCAATAAACCCGTTTCCTTCCTTGTCGAACACCTGGAAACCACGGATGAACTCCTCTAGAGTAAGATCGCTAGGAATGAGTGACTGTAGTAACGGAAGAGAGGTCCACGGACGAGCGTACCCGCTGTTCCTGCTGGCTTGAATCCATCTGGACGGTTAAGGATCGTCAGGAAAGCCTTGTAGTCCACTGATCCAGGCAAGATTTCCGAAGTTCAGAGTATGCACGGATGAATGTCAGGTCACACACCTTCTCGAGGTGCACTCGCAACGATCTCAGCAACCTCAGCTTGCGTCGGGTTCTGCCCTAGTGCCCGCAGAAGGTCGCCGAGAGTCTCTCTGGGCACGGCGCCTGTGCCCTTCTTATCGAACAGCGCGAAGGCCTCCTTGTATTCTGCAGTGACCGCTACATGAGACTCGGTCTCCTAAGAAGTAGAAGCGGTTACAGTACCGGCGTTGTCACTCTGTGGGTGAGCAGATCTAATAAGCACTAGGGACTAAAGCAGAGACTATGATACTCGCCATGGCTAGTAGTGTTGATATGCAATAATCGAGCGGATGACGAGAAGGGGAGGAAAGTGCTAGTTAATTAGACGCGCTGGAATCAGAACCGACGCGACTTCACCAAATAGGAGCTTGGCCACCTGCTTGCTGCGCGTACGCGACTTGTGGCCTGCACACCATCTACTACAGCGAAGGCAAGCGTGTCTTACGTGCCAGACTCTCAAGCGTCATTGACACTCCATTACAGAGATGGAGTGGCCGCTGACCGCGTACAATGGCTCTTGGGACGACCCCGCGGGCCCTCCGCCGGGCTCACCACCAACTTGTACGGAAATCACTCTTCCTCGGGATGGCGGACTTATGATTGCGATTTAAAGATAAATTCGAGGGACCCTGGTTTACGACGCAGCTAACCTTGTCCGCCACCATTGGACTTATCTCGTTTCTGATCTTCTCATACTCTCGGAAGCGATGGCCACTGTTGTTCGCTCCACGAACGAAACTGAAAGGTGCGTCGCCTTCTACGGTTTCTTGGAGCTCGAACTCAGACCAGTGGCAGGCTTTTCTCCCCACGAAGCGCATGCTCACGAAGCATTCTTTGGATGGATCTTACCTACGATACGAACATCCGAATTTACTGTTCTGCAGATTGTGGGATTAGATGCCGCCGTGGTGCGTCCTGCTGTCCAATGTTGCTTATTTCCAGGTTTGACACTGTCTGTCCCTCTAGCTACTCAACTTCTTCAAGATGTCCTTCTACCTATTCTCTGTCTGCTCCATTTTTGCCACATTCACCCTAATGCCCATCAACCTCAGAGTAAGTATCATTCCTAGTGGTGCATACAACTTACTTAACCTGTGCAGAGTAATCTCGGCATTGGGGACGAAGACGAAGACAATGACTGGCCCACCGCGCCGTACGCTTTTGCGCCTAACTCTACGCAGCCCACCAAACCTGGCCAGTCCAAGGACTGGTTAGACCTCATCAGCGATGCCAATTCTTACTTAACCATTCATCTTCTCTTCACATACCTCTTCACCGGTCTCGCTCTGTACTTCATACAGAAGAACTATCGCCGCTTCATCCGAGCACGTCAGCTCTTCTCCCTCGAGCTCGTACACTCCATCCCGGCACGCACCGTTATGATCACAGATATCCCCAAGCATCTGCAAAGCGAGCGCGCTGTAGCGGAGTATTTCGAGAACATGAATCTCAGTGTGGAGAGCGCTACCATTTGTCGCGAGGTCGGGAATCTCAAGGCTCTTCTTGATAAGCGGACCAACGCTTTGTTGAATCTCGAAGCCGCTTGGGTGAAGTATGTCGGCAACCCCAGCACTGTCGAGGCCTATGACCCGTCGAATAGCGCACCGGCCTACACTGACGGCGAGCCGTCCTCGTTGGAAGCGCAGCAATCAAGACTTGTCGTTCCTCATCGCAAGCGGCCGTCGATGCGTCCAGGATGGTTCAAATCCAAGGTCGACGCGTTGGAGTATCTGGAAGCCCGGTTCAAGGAGGCGGACGATGCTGTCAAAAGCAAGCGTAAGGCAGGGAAGTTCAAACCCGCGCAGACCGCCTTTGTCACGTTCGAAAAGATGTCGAGTGCTGTACGTATTTATCTGTCGGTATACCAATGCTCTCATGCCTGACCCAGCATATCCCAGCAAATCGCCGTACAAACCGCCCACTCTCCAACTCCAACATATTGCATCACCCATCTTGCACCGGAGCCGCGCGATATAGTCTGGGCGAACATGACGCACTCTCAGAACGCCATGCGTATTCGCGAAGTCATCGTCCTCTCAGCAATATGCGTCCTCCTCCTGTTCTGGGTCGTCCCCATCACGTTCCTGGCCAGTTTGCTGAGTTACAAGGAGATCAAGAAGGTTATGCCCTGGCTTGCCCGCCTGATCGATAGGAACGATAAAGTACAGGCGATCGTGCAGAACTCGTTGCCGTCGGTGGCAATGATCTCCTTGAATGCACTGTTGCCCTTCTTACTAGAAGGTACGCTTGTCTCCGTCGTTATAGCTAAATGCGTACGAGCGCCAGTTACTGATGGTATCCTGATGCGTGAATCCAGGCTTGACATACCTCCAGGGCTACCGCGCTCGCAGCTGGGTCGAATATTCTCTCCTCAAAAAGTAAGCATAAGCCAAGTGTCTTTCTTATTGCGCCGCCCAAAGTCATGGACTGACATACAATCTCCAGATACTTCATCTTCCTCCTTACGAATGTCGTGTTCATTTTCCTCTTGGCGAGCACCTACTGGCAGCTCGTTCGCGACTTGGCGAACTCGCCGGCGAAGATACCGGAGAAGCTGGCTCAGGCGTTGCTGCAGGGAAGAGCGAGGTAGGTACACTTCTCTCTTGCGTGAATAGAGTCCTTTGTATGCGTCAATACTGACCGGTGTCGTGTAGGCACTTCTTCTTGTCATATGTTATTTTGCAAGGTGAGCTGCAGGACGCCTTGCATGCTTTGTGTGTCATTAGTTGTCTGATAGGCAGTGTTCAGGCCTCGGCATTATGCCGCTACAGCTTCTCAATCTGGGGGTTATCATTCCACGCGCAGTGATGCTGTTGTTCGTTACACGCACACCTCGGGGTGAGCTATCTCTGGTTTTCTGGGTACGATGCGCATTAATCTCACATATAAACTGCAGACTTTGCCGAGCTCAATGCACCACCGATGATAAATTACGGCGTGGTATACCCCCAAGCCATACTTATCTTCGTCATCACGATCCTGTACAGCGTCGTCCAGCCGCTTATCGTCATTTTTGGCGCGATCTACTTCGGGGTCGCTTATGTTGTATATAAATACAAGCTCCTCTTCGGTCAGCAACCCTCGCGCTTGTCATTCACTTCCTACCTGTTCAACTGATCTTGCTTCCAGTCTTCTACAAGCCATACGAATCGCAAGGCCAGGCGTGGCCCATCACGTTTACACGTCTTATCTGGGGTGTGATCATTTTTCAGATCTTTATGATCGGTAACTTTGTTCTGCGCTCCTCCTTCATCCTATCTGCACTCGTCGGCCCTTTGCTGCTGGGCACGCTCGCCTGGGCGTGGTATACGGACAAAATGTTCAAGCCCCTCAGTAAGTACGTAAGCTTGAGCTCAGTGTATGAGGTGGAGCGAGGCGAGGAGACGGCTGACGTCGTGAGACTGAGAGCGGGACATCCGGTTACATGGAGTCAGAGGTGAGTGCTTTGCTACTGACTCGAGCGGTGCTGATGGACGATCTGCGCTAGTAATTTGAATCGCAGGAGATATGCGCAGAATGACGAAACACTATACGTCGCACCCGAAGATGCTCGGACAGATTATGTACGTCGAGTTAGACACATTAATAGCCCAAAAGCCCTGCCTGACACTTACACTCTACAGTCACAACCACCAATGGCAAATTGGTACAGCGGCGTACTCAAGTGAGTTATTCCACTATGGACTGCGTCAGACGCTTACATAACTTGTAGTACGGGTAAACGTCGTTATGGTCACCCAGCGCTTACGGGAGTCCTTCCGCAACCTTGGCTTCCGTTAAAGAAAGGCCAAGCACTGGTTAACAACGGGCGACCTCAACCGGATAAGAAAGATGAAGCAGTAGTGCTCACACTGCGAAAGCGAGTCAGCACGTCGCACCGCGCTTCGCGTTTAGGTACGGGAGCCCGTCGAGACACACGACTACCCGACGGGCAGAGCACTGCGCAAGTTGACCCGTGGCGGGAGGGGCCGCACCCGCCGCTATCACATCGCCTCAGTTATGATCACGGTTCGGGAGTGATTATGCTGCCGGAGGATGGAGCGTGGCTTGACGATGCTGCAGACGAGTCGGACTCGGACGAAGACTTGGGTTCGGTGGTCTCCGACTCGCAGCGGGAAGTTGAGCAAGCATCGACAATCTCCGAAGAGAGTCCGTCGAAACAGCGGCATGGAACATACTACCACCATCCCGAGCGCCGGAGGCAGACTATTCCTGGGGCTTTCCCCAGGATGTAGGAATATGGGCCAGGAAAAGGAAGGATCTAGGATAGACATGATTTAGTATGTTGGGGCACTGATGTAGTACTTGTCTGCTTTCCTGTTTGCTAACATGCATTCATACCGCTACTATTGTATGATTTTGATCTATTTGGCGGTCACACCTCACAAGGCCAGCTGATGTGCTGAAATTTGGCAACTGTAATGTGTAGCAAGGTCCCATGCGGGATCCATTTTCTGGTCAGAGTAACTGAATGTCATAAAATCACAAAGTTTTCCCAGCCACTGTGGAAGCCCGCGGGCGCGGGCAACACTCAGAGCGCACACAGACGAACAGGACCTCGCGTTGTATTACAAGACACGAGAGAGAGAGGGAAAAAGGAATACGATACAAACTTGAACTCGCCAGCTTATAAGCGAGAGCGAGTGACAGCGGCAGTGATATGGTAGAAGAAAGAAGCACGAACGTGATAGCGAAGCAGTGGTGTGTGGCGGTATCCGAAAGCAGCAGTGCCGGAGCCATATACGGGTGTGTGGGTGGCTGGTGTGGTGGTCCTGATCCTCCAGGATTACACTCTCCCCCCTCCTGAAGAATCTTCGTCTCGGTTGCGAGGGTGGCTGTTGAGCCAGTCGTTGAGAGCCTTGCAGTCCTCCAGTTCGCGGCCTGGGAGCCAGGTGTCATCGGCCGCGTCGTAGCCAGTCCAGCGTACCAAGTATTGGTATCCGCATTTGCGTTTGCATTCGTCAATGATGGCGTTGACGGTCCATTCTTGCTCGCCGTCGGGTGTGATGATAGGACAAGGTCATGGGAGCTCGTGTTGAGGGAAGAGGTTCGGGTCATTTGGACAATAGGGAACAAGGAGCTTGGCATGGAAGTCGGGGTGGATGTTCGAGAGGCCATGCTGTAGCGCTTTTGTGATACACAGGGATATATCCTACAGCTGTATTATAATACGCTTTCTGTGGCTGTGCAGGAAGAGCCCACAGTTATCACAATGCTGTCGTAGGCTAATGAAGATGGTCCTTGGTGGTCCTGCCGTGGACCAGCCAGACATAAGGGTATTACGGAAGCTCCAATATGGAGAAAACATATTCCCAAAATAGCCGGGAGACAGATGGGGTGGGTCTGGGTGGGAACATATGCCCCAAACTGGTAGAAAAGCCTGTGGGG
>ML213524.1:191347-207745 GCA_004369045.1 Heliocybe sulcata | reverse complement strand
GGCAGGACCACCAAGGACCATCTTCATTAGCCTACGACAGCATTGTGATAACTGTGGGCTCTTCCTGCACAGCCACAGAAAGCGTATTATAATACAGCTGTAGGATATATCCCTGTGTATCACAATACTGCTACAGCATAAGGGAGGGTGATGTGTGTGGAGGAGAGGGGGATGTTGGGGTTGAGGGCGTTAAAGAGGGCATTGATATACTTCGGGCGTTCGTAGAGAGTGCGGGAGCGGTATGGGGGGGCTTAGCGGCAGTAGCGGCACGAGTAGTGGGCGCCAGCTTGACAACCTTCGGGAACGGAACTGGGGGGGGGAGTGGGAGCGGTAGCAAGCAGTAGAGAGCAGTAAGCGGCAGTAGCAGTAGGATGAGCACGCTATGCGCGTCGAGAGACAGTCAAGGGAACAGAGAACAGGCGAGGTTGATGTTCAAAAAAAGGTGGAAGCCCGTGGGCGCGGGCAACACTCAGAGTGCACACAGACGAACAGGACCTCGCGTTGTATTACAAGACGCGAGAGAGAGAGGGAAAAAGGAATATGATACAAACTTGAACTTGCCAGCTTATAAGCAAGAGCGAGTGACAGCGGCAGTGATATGGTAGAAGAAAGAAGCACGAACGTGATAGCGAAGCAGTGGCGTGTGGTGGTATCCGAAAGCAGCAGTGCCGGAGCCATATACGGGTGTGTAGCCACGTGTTGGGTGGCTAGTGTGACGGTCATGATCCTCCAGGATTACACACTGCCTACTGCCTAACTCGGTGCCTGACAAAATCAGCTCTTGACAAAATGCGGAGTGTCTCACAGGTCGCTGCCAAGGTGACAAATGCAGAAAGTGTTGAAATAACCGTTGAGCGTCGAAAGGATTGAGAGACCAAGCAACGAAAGGACGGGTACCGGGTAACAAGCAGGGAGCCCTAAGCAAACACGCGAGGGCTCCGATTAGTGTGGTTGGCAATGCCGTGCCAGCTTGCCACGCCATGTGCCGGCAGTGGCATGGCAGAGAGTGGCAGACCGGGATTATGTAATACCCTTTGTAGCAAGGACCTGAGGTAGTAGCTGTAGAAATATATCTTTCATTCTTCCTATATACTGACTATGCCTGTTATCGACTCGAATTTCATCAGTGCAAACTTTGAACGACTCGAGAAGAAGGTTAACAAGTCCGGGCGCTGGACTTACCGCTGTCGCTACTGCCCAGGAGTAGTCCTTGAACATCGAGAAAACCATCTCATAATTCACCTCTCGAAGGTCGAGACATGCCCTAATGCCCCACCATCTGTACGAGTGAAAGCTGCTTCACTACTTATGACCAAGTATGGAGCCAACGAGGAATCTGCACCTGCTTCAGGGGCCCCTGTACTTGCAGAGAGCCAGGTTACCGCGGTCAACCCAGATGCCGTCGTCGAACAGCCGCCAAAGAAGGCAAAGCTGTCGAAACAGCAATCCCTGAACCTATTTGTGGACCGGCCAATGTCCACGAGTGAGGTGCAGCAGGCAAACCTATCATTTCTGCAGTAAGTGGACACAACCAATAGTCACTAGCACTGCAGGCTCACCTGACACGATGTAGATACCTTGTCAACTCGCAACTTGCCTTCCGGACTGCAGAAGATCCATTTCTGGCTGACTGGGCATACAAATTGCGGCCTTCGTACGATGTGCCTAGCCGTTTCGTCCTTAAGCACTCTCTACTTCCCGCGGAAGAAGCTCGGGTGATGGCTCTTGACAGAGCGCATCTGCTGTCGAAGAAGATGTGGACACTATTATTAGACAGATGGGAAAATGCAGTCCGTGAGAGCATCTATGCCTCATCAGCAGGAGAAGTCGGCAAAGCAAGTAAAATACTTAACATGGAGAATATGACGGGCAAACATGCAGATGCAGCTCAGCTTGTCAATGTGATTGAGCATGCCTTGGATGTGATGGAACTGCCACCGAGCCATGCAATCGCAATAGTCAGCAACAACCCAACTGTTATGCGAAGTTACCGCAAGATGTTCACATGCAAGTACCCCTGGATATTGGTAAGCAGATAGTCTTCCTCGTTTAGTCAATCCTGACCTGTGCATGCAGGAACTGCTGTGCTTCCTGCACTGTGTTAATACCATCATCGGGAAGATCTTGGCATACCCAGAGATGAAGAAGCTCGTCTCCAACAATACCAAGATAGTATCATTCTTCAAGCGATCTCACTACTGGAGTGGTCAGCTGAATGAGATCGCGGAGAGGCTGAAGCTCAAGGATGGACTAAAGACGCACACGGAATCATGCTGGTATTCCCTCATTCTGCAGGCATTCAGTGTTCAGGACCACCAGCAGGCTCTGCAGGAGCTATGTATCTGGCCTGATGCACAGAAGAAAGTGGGCAATTACACACCAGTCAGTTCTGACGTCATCTCGATTGTTCTTTATACACCTTCTCATTGGGCGAAGAATGCACAATTGCTGCATTTTGCCAAGCCGCTGGTCGACATCATTGGCAATACGGAGGCACAAGAAACCACACTTGCTGATTGCATGATCGAGCTGCTGAAGTGTGCTCATACGCTCAAAGAACTGCCGGCAGAAGATGGCGATGATCTGGCTTTCTCAGAGCACGTGTGCTCAGTCTTCAATGATAAGTTTCATGAAACGAACAGCAACTTACACTTCCTCGCACTGTTCTTCCACCCACTGTGTCGACGCCTTGCTCTTGCTCAATTGCGATTTGCTCGCAGCTTCGATGATGTCCTTAGGATTGCCCTGGAGATAGCAAAGAAGTGGGGTTACAGCGAGAAGGCTGCAGCACAGCTGATCAAGGACCTCCGACTCTATCAGATGACTGAGGAGCCATTTGCGGGAGGGCTTGCCGATGCAAAGCTCTGGTGGAAGGGCTTACTGATCTTAGCAGAGGAGCATCCACTAAAGGCAATGGCATTGATTCTGTTTAGCATCATTCCTCACAGTGCTGAGATCGAAAGGCTCTTCTCTACCCTTCAGGGTTTTCAGGGCAAAAAGCGCGGCGGCCTCTCTACCAATACAATGCGCAGTCTCGGGCGACTCAGTACACATTACGTGGAGGAACTGCGCCAACATGCGGATGCTGACGGGAAGTCCACATGATGCAAACATGCACATATGCATACACGATCTGGGCCTGGTGTTGATACAGCTGCTGTGGACTCCCTGCTTGAAGACTCCCAGTCACATGTCGTCGAGGAAGAAGAGAACTCACTCTATGCTGAAGAACAGTTGGAGAGATCATTTGGTACGCTTGTGCAAGCTGACCTCGAGGATTGGAGAGAGGGCCGTTCGGACAGTGAATCGCATTTTTGAATAGGATGCGTGTGAACAGTACACCTGCGGACGAATGCTATGCCTTGGGTGAGCTCACTAACGTTTTAAGTGGTAAAGGGCCACACAATCAGGAAGACAGCACACGCATCCACCAGTCGGCAACAGGGCGGAGCTCTGAATGGGACATTGGAGCTCTTATGGTGAAGGCAGGGCATTAGATACTGCATACCATATACAATTGGATCTGCTGTACGCCGTAGAATATGATATGCTACTTCAGTACCTTGCCATCTCTCTGCCGCCTGGCAGAAGTGGCAGTTGCCGGCATGCCGGCAGCTGGCAGCTCTCATCCGAGTCTGCCATACACACTAGCTCCAATATATTCAAGACAGCTATAAGTACAATACGATAAGCAGCACGGCATGCATTGAGGTATGGCAATGATAACGAAATTGAAATTTCTACTCAAAAGGGTACTGGCCACCTTCATGCAAGCTCGGACCACTATCAAAAATTTAACACACCCCTGTGAGCGAAGCATGAACAGAAAATTAACATTTAAACAGAGAGAAGACTTAAATCAACAGCAACAAAAAAGGCACACCCCTGCAATCAATATACTCCTTCGCCCTCAGACTCAATATCAAAATCCAAGTTGGAATCTGAGGAATCAATCACTACGGCTGCCATGCCATAGGCCTTGTTCTTCATCTCCAACCACTTCTTCTTCTCCTCGCAGTCAGACTTGAAGTGACCAGGCTTGTTGCAGAAGTATGATGGGTAGCACGGGACAGATATAGCTCATTCCGTGCCTTAGCCCTGTGCTGACTCATGCCAGCCAGTGCTGGTCAGTGCTTGTGAACACAATGAGGCTGGCATCAGTGATCCTCAATGCACATTGATGGCGGTGAGTGCTGGCAAGTGCCAGACGCAATCACATGCTAGTGATCCAGCACTGCGTGCCGGCGTCAGCACCACAAGGCACTGGCACTCTCCTAGAACCACAGCAAAATTGGCACCGATGCCAGCAGTGCCCCCTGACATCAACAGTGCCACCAATTATGTTCCAGTAAGAGATCAAATCAGTAGATCTAGAAGATAAGGCTCTCATGTCTCCAGGTGAGTACTGAGTGCCAGGAGTCGGCCCATTGAGACAGCGAAGCCAAAGGAGGCCAACTCCCAACATCTAGCTAAGCAGCAGCCTGGTCAGGAGCCAGATCTGAGGCCACTTTCTTTTGACGATGACGACCTCTGCAGTGCAGGAGGTCAATTGTGCTACACTTTCATTTAATATCTAGAGTATTCACTCTTAGTCTACTCTCTATCCTACTGTTGACTATTCCTCGCACTCAGAATGACTGGATCTGCCACTCAATCCCAATATTAATGAAGCCCCTGTCAATGGCAAGGATGCAGAGATTGCGTGCTGAGCTTGCCACTATGTGTGGGGGAGGGGAGGGGGAGGGAGGGGGGTGGATGCATTCTACGCAGCCTATAAGAATAGTGGTGAACAAGGAAGAGGTGAGGAAAGCCGAGAAGGTCCACCAATCCCACCTTGAGAAGGGACCTGCATGTTTGCACAGGGCGAGTTACCTTGCGACATGTGGTTCTGCGGAACCCAGGAATTTGACGTAGCATATACATTGCTAAATACACAGTTTTCCCATCTTTCCAGGTGGATATATGTTTATCCTGACAACAAAAAGCTAAATCATGAAGTTGTGTTGGAACTCAGCAAAGATCACAGCAACACCAGCTTTCTGGACTGTGGACATGCGCCTCTCGGGTATTTAGAGAATTTCCTAGTCCAAGCAGGCCTACTACTCATTTTTCGGGTATCGTATCTGTTCCGTACCCTGAACGGAGCATAACATGGGCTTTCTAGGGATGAATAGCTTTGAAATATGGACACTTCTGCCTGTCTTAAGCTTGCCAGCTGGTGCTCCTTTGTGGAATTTGTTAAGTCCAACAGCCGCATGTATGTGCTGCAACTGCCTGCCCTGCATATATGGGCTCTTCTCTGCATGCACTACCCGCCATTGTCTCTTGTCTACACCTGGTGACTCAGTCAGTCAGCTCTTTCATGGCTTTGCTTCTTGCTGCTCTGAGACCTGCCCAAACACTTCCTGCAAGTTGCTTTGAGTGCATCTACATCTGCCTGACCTTTTCCTGTTCATTTGACTGACACCTTGAGTCTTTCCTGACATATATGAAATTACCTTCACCAACATCTGTGAGTACTCGAGACAATGTTGTGGTTCATCAAAGTCAGGAAGGCCCTGCAAAATGGCAATGTTGAGTTGCACATGCATATACGCACTTGTTACCTGGCACTGTCTACAGTTTATCTCCCCAGCAAAGGCCTCGAGTTGCTCTACTGTTCTCAAGACACCCTTTGCCGAGTAGATCCTTCACAGGAGAGGGATTAGAGCCTGCTGGAGATGATGAGGCAGCATCCTGAGCTGGGGTGGGACCACGAGGAAGATTTGCATTAAAGGCTTGGTGAGTGTGGAAAGTCCTGGTCGATTACTATTAATCCCATTAGATGGAAGGCTTTCTAGGTTTGTGACCGGCTGAACTGTGGCTTATTAATCCCGTATACTGGGATATCCATGGCAGGTACATACCTTTTCTGTGTGCGATGGCATGCCACTGAAGACACTGAATGTTTGCAGCTGCAATTGCTATGCTGCCT
The DNA here is from genome assembly GCA_004369045.1 of Heliocybe sulcata. Classification (NCBI taxonomy): domain Eukaryota; kingdom Fungi; phylum Basidiomycota; class Agaricomycetes; order Gloeophyllales; family Gloeophyllaceae; genus Heliocybe; species Heliocybe sulcata. The sequence continues at coordinate 201,771 of ML213524.1, read as the reverse complement.
GTGACATATTGCACTGCATTGTGCTTGCTGCAGGCAGTTGCTGGACATGATGACCTGCATTGGCAGGGTGCTGGAACGCTCCTGGTGGTACATCAAACATACTGAAGCACAGTATGGGTACAAGAGCAAGCCAGGAGGAAAGGAAGAAGCATGGGCAGCCCAGTATATATTCTATTCTCCATATTCTTTGATGATATTTTCCATGTCTTGCACAGTGAAGATGTTCAATATTAAGCAAGTTTTATGGGTGACTATGTGATGCATTCAAGGACTATTCTACACAGTTAATAGGTTATACTATGTTGCAAGAGACCAGATAGGGAACCGAGAGAGCCCCGAAAGGCTGCGAGCTTGCCAGACATGAGTAGATGTAAACTTGGGCTATCCTATCTCTGTGTGTGTGAATTGGTGGCCGCTCCTGAATCTTGCTCAAGTCAGGTACCTGGACATTCAACCTCCGAACAGGCACTTACTACCTTGGTAACCAGGCTCTGTCTGGAGGACAGACAAAAGCTGAGCACTGAGTTCTGCAGTGATTGGACATTGTGCATGTTGGGCTGTATTTATCATTGTAAAATCTATCTTACTCTGCTGTAATGCGGATGATGTGGTGGGGTGGGGTGAATTACCAAAGATAAGTCAAATAAAATACTCTCTTTCTGACATGCAAGAGAGCTTGCTAGTCGCAAGGTAATATCGTTTTTGCTTTACCTAGTACCATAAGGCCACCACCATTTCATCGGCTGCAAATACCCTCTTCTACATCATATGACAAGTCACGCTAGATGCATGTGTTATTGGTATGTGCTGTCTCATGCTCATTTTTGTAAACATGACATGCCATGAGTATGCAGCTGGCTGTGCCGATATAAGGCTGCTGCCATTTTGTCAGCTGCAAATAGCCTCTTCTGTGCCATATGCTAGTTGCATGTGCTATAATGTGCAACATCATGCTGAGCAGGGAGCTCACAAATGCAAGGTACTTGCTCTTTGCAGCAAATGTGCAGATGTCTCTCAAGTGTAAACATTACATACCATACATATGCAGCTGGTTGCACCAATATAAGCCCACCCATTTACCTGTGCCATAGTGAATGAATGATTACATTCCTTGTTGCACCAATATAGGCCCATACCTTGCCCTTCAGGTCATACCGCTCGCCCCTACCAATACACCACCATGTGCCCCAGCTCTCCCACTATTGAAGCAATCCATGCTTGTTCGTTGCTTTTGTCTGACACATCTGATGACCCCATCACTAAGGGGTCTGATATTAATGAGCTATCTGACAACTAGCGGTGAGATGGGAGGCAATGTGTCTGACAATCAAAGTGCCCTGAGTGCACAAAATATGCCATACAATCATGGTTCCACCCATTTCCCCATGCAATCCAGCACAGCCAGGTTTATAGGAGAATCAGGATAAGCTTAAGCTACACGATCTGACAGGACTATTGCCATTAAATCACAATACAGCAGTGATGGTGCCTTTACTAGTGTGCTTCCACAGATCGAACACACCTGTCATCAGTAAAGCCATGTAAATTAAGATACATCACTATAGAGATGAAATCAGACTTTTAAGTAGCAGAATAGGTGGAGGGTAGCATTCCAGGAGGCTGGAGGTAGGGGGAGAACCAGCTGGAAGGGCAGGGGGGTGCACTAATTCTATCCTGAGAGATATTGCCCATGTTATTGGGTCAAACTGTGGTCCCATATGGGATCATAAGGATCCCTGATTTATGGGGGATTACACCCAGGAGGGCCCCCACAATTTGGATATAAATCTTATATAATGTGACCAGATGTCCCCTATACTTATACAAAGTGCCCAAACATTTTATATAAATCCAATATAAAGCGACCTGAAAAGGTATATAGCTTATATATATGCATATAATATGAGCCAGATTCGGTATAACACTATATAAATGCACCTCCAAATGGCATGTATCCATTATAACTGCCCTGCAAGTTTATATAAAGGCACCTCAATATTATATACCCCATATATAAATATACCAGTGCAGTACACAATCCCATATAAACTGACAAACAGAGCATACAAATGCAGTACAAACCCCCAGCCACATCTCATAAACCCAGTATAAATAGCCTGAGATACCCTACAATTCTGGTATAAATCCAGTACAATCCTATACATGCCCAGTATAATGTCCCCTTAACTGTACATGGTCAATATATACATCCTATATAATCCTGGCTCAATCACATATAAGCATACCATAATGTGGTCACATTATATCCTATATAATTCGACTACAATGATAAACATATATGGAGTACTAATGTAGTGCATATGAGTTTACCACAGTTGTGGTAAAATGTGTATATTTTTAGGGCCCACAACTCAAGAATGCTCTGGCAGATGCACGGAGGACACTTGAGAAGTGAGTTTGCCATGTTATTCACATTCTGTACAGCATCACTGAAATATTTAAAGGCTCAAACCCCATACAGTTCTCATCTTTTTCCCCATTCATTGCAGTACAGCTATGTGCCTCCATATGAGAGGTGCATGGCCTCTTATTTCCACTGTGCTCCTCAGTTAGCTGACACTGATGCAACAGGTCTTTGAGGCAGTCATTGGGGATGATCTTATGGACTGGATTTCCTGCAACACTGTCTGTTGCTATCTTTTTCCTCTAGCATGTGGCTCTGTCACAAGCACAGATGGCATGCTAGCCAATGTATGGGAAGAATGCCAGAGGTACCTGCTTGCAACCCTAACTTGCTCATCTTACTGAAGTGCCAAGTAGACTCAGGATCATGGATGGGTTCACTTTCACCGGCACCCACTTCCTCATGGAGGAGGTTACCTCCTTCTCCATACAATTCATGCAACATGTCATTGTGCAAGGTGCTGATATGGAGAATGTTCTGGGGACCCCCCCCCCTGTTATAAACTGTAGAATTAGCTTTAATAAAACGATCTACAATGTGAAAGGTTCACAAAATAAGTCATTGATCCTCAGCCACAGAATTACGTAATCACAATAAGATTAGATAGATGTGACGGTAAGTAGAGCAAGTCGGTACCTATGTCGCGAATATCTAGTAGCTCTAGTAGTAGTGTTGCGCAGTACTAATAGAAGCTTGGGTCTTAAGGCACGCTTAGACAGTAGGAGGGGTGAAAAGGTAAAGTTCTATTCTAGGGCCGCATACAGTGCTCCTTAAATACTCCTGAGGACAGCCTCAGCCATGCCTCGGGTACAGTTCGTAACTACGCCAATGCAGTAGTCTAGTGTATTCTACATAGTTCTATGCAGTTCTATATACTACCGGTTAAAGGGAGACTATACAAGTGTCTACTACTGGCCCTGGTGATGCCTACGGGCTTCAGAATCTGATCCTTCCTTAACGGGAAGGATCCTCGGGAATATCCGGCATTCACTGGAGAAGGAGTAATGAATGTGTATTACTTGTTTTAAAAGCTTCGTACTGACTAAATAATAACTACATATAACACCCCCCCCCCCCCCCGGGGCTCTGCAATGATGTGAAATGGTTTCACATCCATCCAGTGGATGGCCAGGTCAAGTTTTGATGGGTGGCCTACTGGACTAACCTGACATCCATCTTTGGGACCCGGATCCCTATGCAATGTCCAAACTGTTTCATCCTGCAGCATTAGAGGCTCGAGGGAAAGAGGAGTCTCTTTCAAGGTGCCAACACTCGCATCATCTGTGGGGTTTGTAAGGGCATCATTACCATTGACCACCCAGAATACCAACAGCTTCCAGGCACAGTTGAAGGTGAGTGGGTTGGCAGCTGCAAGAGATGGCTGCAATAGATACAGTACGACACATGTACAATTGCAATTTAGCTCCCAATGAACCAATGTTCTCTTCTCGGTTTGTGTTCATCATTCCTCAATCCCATGAGTGTCTCTGGGCCCCTGTCCATTGGGCACCATGTGGTGATAGAGACAGCCAAGCAAGGAGATAACCAAGTGAGGAGATACCCAAGTGAGATATCAAGATCAACATGCATGTGTGACTTGTGCAGCATGTGCAGCCCTTGGTTCATTATTGGGAGATATCAGTGCCAGTCAGTGCCAGCCAGTGCCAAGCAACAGGCTTGGAGTCAGACAGTGTGATATGTATGGTTTAGAGAATGTACATTTGATGGATTGAGCATCCTTTGTGCTTTCCATACTTGCAAATGGTTTGGAGCTGTGGGATGCAAGGGCCTTCAGGAGATTCACATTGGGGGTATCGAAAGTGTAATCACACTTCTTTCGAAGGTACCTCTTCACTATCCCCTTTGCGACTAGATTCCCCACATGTCTATTCTCACATTTACTGTAGTGTTTTAATCAATTTGGCAGTCATGGGTCATGGAGGGCACTGACGGAGCCAAAATCTGGCATGTGTCACGGGTCACAGAGAGGACTGATGAAAGTGTTTTTTGGTCGATATTTTCGAAAAAATCAGTTTTTTGGCAGAATGTGCAGAAGCCATCAAAAACAGCTTGCATAATAAGCATATGATGCAGCTCCTGGTATAGTGTGCTGGATGGTAAAGATTATCAGAGAAAATAATAGGATATTGATGAATATTTGGAGTCTGTCACGGGTCATGTGCAGCTCTGATGAACTGACGAATCTGTCAAACGGGTCACGCATCACAGGCCGTGCCAAATCAATCGAAACACTACAGTACGTGATCTCAGGGACATGTTCGCAATGGAATCCCAGCTGCATATGAGCCCCTCCCCCCTCCTAGAAGAACACCACTCTGTCAATGCAATCAGCTACACATGGCACTTTTCTCAACCCACTATATTGCCTGTTGATATACATCTATTACTGGTAAAGGAAACATCCTCTTCCGTCTTGTCAGCCCTTGCCAGCCTCGATCCCTCCCATCTTACCAGTTAGCATGAAGATCAGTAAGACATCCTCATTGTCTCACCACGCCAGCAAGCCCTATGCCAGGCTGGGTCAGCATTCTGCAAAGCCAAAAGTTCACATTGGTGCACCTGCCAAGCTCCCCTCCGAGCCATCTTTCCCAACCAGTGCACCTGCCAAGTCTCCCTCCGAGCCACCTTACCCACCCAGTGCACCTGCCAATATACTGCCTCGCACTACATCACCATTGTATCTCATGTTGGTGTCAAAGGCCATGCAATCAGCAAGACATACCAAGAAGCCTTATGCTAGGCCCACAGTGCTCAATATGTGTGCAGTCATCCCTGCTTCTGTTGCTGTGTTTGAGCAGGAGCACACTAGATCTAAGGAGCTGGAAGCTTCCACTGCTGGGTTGGAGCAGAAGAAGGCTGGGTCCACAGTACCAAAGGAGCCAGAAGCCACTGCCACATCCGATCCACTGTGAGGTGCTGCAGGGGCTGCCTTGCTGCCGATTATGCAGGGACCAATTGAGGAGGAGTACATTGAGGACATTATTGCCTCCATGAATGGACAAGAGGTGCATCCCTTTGCTGTGTTTTCCATTGTTCTTTCTCTCATCTTTATTCAAGGAATGAACCTGCATGGTAGCTCACACTATCAATCTTCAGCTAGATATTTGATGGCATTTATGTCCCATTGCCACAGACTACATTGTGGAATGCCATGCCAACCTACACATGCACCAGGAGGTTCTGTACCTCTGCCAGAATATTGTTGACCAATACCTCTCCTGTTGTATCATGCACCTGCAAAGCTATCAGCTTTTGAGCATCACAGTGCATACAGCCAGTGTCAAGATGCTTGTCAGGTACTGTGAAGGTTTGTACGCTGAAAATCAGCTCTGTAAGATGGAGCATAACATATCCTATGTACTGGATTGGGACTTCAAACATCCTACCACTGAGACCTGGCTATCACTCTACTGCCGGTCACCAGAGAGTGTGGAGATGGAGGTCCAGGATGCTGCCAGATTTATGATGGAGTTAACACTCTATTACTGAGAGTTGGTGTTATATTCATCCTCTGCCATTGCTCTGGGTTGTTTGGCCCTTGCCCATGATGTCTACGGCAAGGACTGCATTCCAGAGAACGAGACCAAAGACTGCTTGGAGGTGGTGGCTCTTATGGACAACCACTTGGCTAGAGATCTCGACTACCTGTTGTCACCCGTTATCCTCAAATATTCTAGCAAGACACGGTCTGAATCAGCCACCAAGATCATCCAACACTACCATGAGGGCAGCTGATTCACCACATCAGCTGTACCGAGCATCTGTGTTCTCATCTCATCCCTGGGCGCCATCCACCTGGATGATGACCTGTCCATTCCTGAACCCATGCCTGTAACATCCAGTGTCTTGAGTTGCCCTAACACAGATCATGGCAAGGACAGTGATGGGAGTGTGGTCAAGGCAGCCATCTAGCACAACATTGAGAGAGGTCCGGCTAGACGCACCACTGCCTGGACTGAACACTCTCTCCTGCACGCGCCACCTTGGGCTGAGGTCATTGGAGGATTTGTATGTATCGGATGCTCAGGTGGTGATTTGCAGTACTTGATGCAATTTTTTATCTTGCTATCATCTGCTTTCTGTCACTGTACAGTATGTTTGTTTCAGTGTGGGTACAATGTATTTATAGTGATCCGCTTTCTAACAAGCTGTGGTGTGATCTCGCCGAGGACAGCCTGAACAGGGTGAGTATTGTGACATTCATTGTTGCTGCTGAACATCAACCTAGGAACAGATTGTGTTCCACATAGTGTCACCTGTGCGGCTGAAGGCTGCCTCTACTTTGGAGATGGGGAAGAGATGTGGCACACTACTAGCTAAATCGCCTATGCTTTCCCCGTCAATGCCCATCCTCTGTGTCCAGTCTTGAGGTTCAACTCTCATGCTCTTCTGAATCTCTCCTGATCCTTCAACTCATCCACACAACTCGCTAACCCTTGCATCCTGTGTTCAGAAGCCTGAGCATCTAGCCTGCTCCAGCAACTTCTACTAACCCCAGTCAAATTGAAGAGCATGGAAGAGCCTCCATTGCCAGCAGCACATGCTGCCTCACCCTCTGAGGGGCTCATGTCTAACCGCCTAGCATCAATCACTGCCACCACCCAGGCTCCATCCTCTACAGCGGCGCCTGTCACACCTTCTATTGCACCTTCTACTACCCGACCGTGCAAGCCAGTCCGCATGCCCAAAGCTGTTGGTATTCCATTTGTGCCACCCCCGACACCAATTCAAAGGCACATATTCCCATTATATTATCAAGTCAATCACCCATGAGATTGCAGATGCTATTTGCATGCCTGGTCTACCACAGGAGCCTCCCAGCCAGTGCACCTTATGAACAGTATTGTGATCATCTTCACAGACATTGCTGCTGCCTTTGGGCACAGTGGGAACAGCTTTCGGATCATGCACAGCTATATCCAAAATCCTTGATACTCCATTGCTCTGGTGAAGACCCCACTACTTGTGGAATGTTGGAAGCATTTTTTGTGTATGACTCGTGGGTGGAGATGCTGGATCCTCCCTATGTACTGATTCCCACTGAAGTGTTCAAGTTCTCTCATGATTGCCCAGGGCTGACTCCTATGCCAGAGCCAAAATCTTCCTCGCTGCAGTGGCATTCATAGAGTATCATGTCTTCACTGCTGCACCACCTTCTTTACACCAAAACTTATAGTACAATGCAGCCTGACCACCAAGCCCTGCACATCCCCTTCCACCCAGACGAAGTGTCGCACCAGCTGTGGGGCAGATGCCAGAGGTTGGGAGGGGGGGGGGGGGGGGGGGGTGTAGCTATATGTTAGGGAAGGATCTTGTATGAGATACTTGTGGTATAAAACTATATTGAGCTATGATAGTTGGGGAGCAGCTACAAATGACAGACTGGGTGCCCGATGAAAATCACAGAGGCAGGGGAGCATCTGAAGGCCCATCTTCCACCATCACATGTTCAGCTCATCATAAGCTGCCTTACCAAACTCCGCCTGATATTCCTTTGCAGACTTGAAACAGCACCCCCACAGACCATTGCATGAAGGAATACCTCCTCTCGTGCAGCTGAATTGCAAGGTTGGAATAACATAGGAGAGCCGAGGAGATGAAGATTGTGGAGCCTGCAGGGAAGTCAATGACTAGGTTTAAGTCCCAGAGGACTAGCTGCCCTTCTGCACGGTGGTCAAAGGGACCGAGTGCTGTGATGCAGCACCAGAGGAAGGGGAAGTTCAGGTGGTCAGTGTGCTCCTTGCTGTGTGCCAACCGCCCAGGTTGAATGCCAAGCGGGCCCATGGCCCTTGTGCGAAAGGAGGCTCAAGGTTAGGGTACACATTCTGTAGCTCCTCGAGGGTGTCATAGGAGTACTGGTATAACAAAGGCACTGCGAGGGTGTATGCACCTGCATGTAGCAGATTGAAGGCAGGGGTTGATCAGCTACAAAGTGCCAGACCACCATGGGGAAGGCACATACTGGCTGTGAAGGAGCCAAGGCGACCAAGTGCGGGGTTTCGAATGAGCCTATGGACAACCATGGTGTTGAACTTTCCACCGGGGATGAAGACGTTTCCCCAGGCCTGTTCAAGTTGTGAGTCAATTGAACCAGATGGCCATGCCTGCACTTGCCTCCCACTGCCATGTGACACCCCAGTAGTCACCACCGGGAAGTCTCCTCAACTGTGTGTGCACTTGGCAGTGGGACACTGATAGCAGTCAGTTGCTTCCTCTATTGCCTCCATGATCTTCGAAACTACTTGATCATCCCAAGCATCCTTGGGATGGCCTACCAACATGGCAATTACCATGGCATCATCACTGTCACTATTAGCAATGGGTATCATCGCCCTGATACTCAGAGGCTCAGCTTGCAGAATGTACGGCACGTGGATGGGCTTACCTTCCATCCCAGTGAATCCTCTGCATCTTCCGGATCTTGGGGTGGTTCAGGGTATACTCCCCACCCGCTACAGCAGCCTTGATGTTGCTACCCTGAGATGCTGCAGTAGAGGGCTTCAATATTGACATCCACGGCAACTGCCTCTGTGCCCACGCGATGGCGTTCCACTGAAAGGCACTAACATGGAATGAAACCCGCAAAATGAGACCTAAAGGGAGACACACACACAAAGCATAGCACCAAACCCTTGGTGCTAGATGGATGCGAGGTCTGGGGTAACGAGGGGTATGATAACATTCGAAGGGATAGGGTTATCGGCAGTCGTGCCTACAAGGTCAGCAACACTCAAGACTAGTGCAAAACAAAATGCGCTCTTGCCCGGGATTGAACCTGCAGGTAGGTGCTCATACCACTACACCATTCAACTGTTGCTTACCTCTTTGACTTGGACCTCTTAGCTACTCTTTCTTCCTCACTTTCCTCTTTTGTCTATACAGTTCCAAGCCACTTCCCATGCTCTGCAAAGAGCGAAAACGGCGCTGAGTCAAGCTCTCTTCTTCATCCAACTTAATAGAGCTTGACTCAGGCTTCTATGTGCGCTGTTTGAGACCTCCAGGCTTCCCAGCTTGATAGGTTATGAGCCCAACGCTTTAGGACTCTCAAATCGCACTTTTAGCCCGTCATCTGCGCTCTAGAGGTACATCCAACCTCATCTGGACCCATCCATCCTCCATCCATCTCCAATTCGACTTTTCACACCTTCTACTGGTCCATCCAGACTGCAGAACGTCGAATTCGGTCTGCTATCGCTGCTATACGCTTTTTCGCTGCGCGATTTCGCCTAGGAACGCTTCTGGACGCCCCAGGACCGCTTTCTGAGCTTCTACTCTTCTGCTTTCGCTCCAACTCGTCTTTCTGAGCTCTTAGCACTCCCTTCTGCATTCCACGCTCATCCTACACTCCTATCGCTCCCATCGTCGCCCCATCGTTCTACATCGCCCTACGTCATTCCGTCGTCATGTCTACCACCAAGCGAACGTTCCCTGACCTTGGGGAGCACAACTACGGCACCTGGGCTGACAACATGGAGGCCTTCCTGAAGACTCTCGACTTCTGGGATGTCACCAGCAACCCCAGCGCTGCGTCGTTGCCCGCTGACATGACCAACGTCACCCCGGAGGAGCGTAAGGAGATTAGGGACTGGGAGAAGCGCAAGGCACAGGTGGCAGGGCATATATGGTTGGCGATTGACAACGCGCAGAAGGTGCATGTGAAGGAGGTGAAGGACAAGCCAGACTTGATGTGGCAGCGGTTGCGGGACGTGCACATCTAGCAGAAACCAGGTGCGCGCTTCAATGCCTATGACTCGCTCCTCAGCCTCCGCAAGGAGGAAGGGGAGACCCTCGTCACTCTCGCTGCTCGCGGGGACAAGGTGCTGCAGGATATCAAGGCCCTGCGCCCTGCTACCTTCACCATCGACCAACTCGACGACGATCTCGCTGCTATGGCTCTCATCCGCGCTCTCCCTTCCGAGTACAACAGCTTCGTCTCCTCCCTGCTCCTCCTCGACTCCCTCGACCGCACCAAGCTTCA
>ML213524.1:172330-185445 GCA_004369045.1 Heliocybe sulcata | reverse complement strand
TTGCTCCCAGCTCATTCTCAACCTGCACCTTGAAGACCTTGAAGGCAGCAAAGGCGTCGCTCTTCTCCCGCAGAAACGCAACAGTCCAGTAGCGCATATGAGCGTCGATGAAGGTAATCCAGTAGCGGAAACCTTCGTACGAGGCGGTAGGCAGTGGACCTTTGAGATCAGAGACAATGAGGTCGAGCGGAGAGGAAGGGCGTGTGGCGTGCTGTGGGACGTCGTGACGGTGCTGCTTACCAGCAATGCATGGTTCGCAGATGGGGTCTGGAGCGGCAGAGGAGCGGATGGTGAGGCCTTGGACGAGCTGCTTATCTTTCATACGCTGGACGTAGTCGTAATTCACATGAGATAAACGACGGTGCCAAAGCACTAAGTCGAGTGGTGCAGTGTCCGCTAGTGAAGCGGCGTGCGATGCGCCAACCAGAGTACGGCCATCCAAGTACCCGGTGTTGCGATCGTTGACAGACACGGTGAAGACCAGCTTGTCGTTGAGGTAGAACGCGGCAGACACGCCCTGGATCTCGCAGCGATAGCCTTTGGCCTTGGTGAGGTGGTAAACAGATAATAGATTGGACCCAAGCTGAGGAACATGAAGGACATCGTGTAGTAGTACAGCTGCCGCCTTTGACCCTCTAATGACCGGCTCAAACATCACAGACCCCATCCCAGCAGAGTAGATGATCGAATGATTAGCAAGACGGACTGGGACGATGTGCGGCGAGTAGGAGATGAACCAGTGACGATGAGGTGTCATGTGTGAAGTAGCACCTGTATCCGTGTTCCAGTTAGCCGCTGCCGGAGACGAGAGCCAGGAGGAGCGCTCAGCAGTAGAGAGGGTGACACTTGCTTTGCCAGCATACTCGGCGACGTTAGCAGACTCGCCAACGTCCTCAGACACCTCGTTCGCGCCTTGAGTCTTCCTGTTGCCCCCCCCCCGGCGATCCTGGTGATGCTCAGCCATCTTGACCTTCTGCACCTTGGCTGCATTCTCCTTGAACTTGCAGTTGGCCTCCACATGCCCCTCGTAGTCGCAGAACATGCAGCGTACGCCTGAAGAGGTGCTGGGGCCAGCAGCGGCAACGGCGCGCATAGCGAGCATGGTGTCGACGTTGCGGGTGGTGCGCTGGGACTCCTCGTTCTGGAACACAGCGTGAAGCTTGGTGCGGTCGAGGGAGTCGAGGAGGAGCAGGGAGGAGACGAAGCTGTTGTACTCGGAAGGGAGAGCGCGGATGAGAGCCATAGCAGCGAGATCGTCGTCGAGTTGGTCGATGGTGAAGGTAGCAGGGCGCAGGGCCTTGATATCCTGCAGCACCTTGTCCCCGCGAGCAGCGAGAGTGACGAGGGTCTCCCCTTCCTCCTTGCGGAGGCTGAGGAGCGAGTCATAGGCATTGAAGCGCGCACCTGGTTTCTGCTAGATGTGCACGTCCCGCAACCGCTGCCACATCAAGTCTGGCTTGTCCTTCACCTCCTTCACATGCACCTTCTGCGCGTTGTCAATCGCCAACCATATATGCCCTGCCACCTGTGCCTTGCGCTTCTCCCAGTCCCTAATCTCCTTACGCTCCTCCGGGGTGACGTTGGTCATGTCAGCGGGCAACGACGCAGCGCTGGGGTTGCTGGTGACATCCCAGAAGTCGAGAGTCTTCAGGAAGGCCTCCATGTTGTCAGCCCAGGTGCCGTAGTTGTGCTCCCCAAGGTCAGGGAACGTTCGCTTGGTGGTAGACATGACGACGGAATGACGTAGGGCGATGTAGAACGATGGGGCGACGATGGGAGCGATAGGAGTGTAGGATGAGCGTGGAATGCAGAAGGGAGTGCTAAGAGCTCAGAAAGACGAGTTGGAGCGAAAGCAGAAGAGTAGAAGCTCAGAAAGCGGTCCTGGGGCGTCCAGAAGCGTTCCTAGGCGAAATCGCGCAGCGAAAAAGCGTATAGCAGCGATAGCAGACCGAATTCGACGTTCTGCAGTCTGGATGGACCAGTAGAAGGTGTGAAAAGTCGAATTGGAGATGGATGGAGGATGGATGGGTCCAGATGAGGTTGGATGTACCTCTAGAGCGCAGATGACGGGCTAAAAGTGCGATTTGAGAGTCCTAAAGCGTTGGGCTCATAACCTATCAAGCTGGGAAGCCTGGAGGTCTCAAACAGCGCGCATAGAAGCCTGAGTCAAGCTCTATTAAGTTGGATGAAGAAGAGAGCTTGACTCAGCGCCGTTTTCGCTCTTTGCAGAGCATGGGAAGTGGCTTGGAACTGTATAGACAAAAGAGGAAAGTGAGGAAGAAAGAGTAGCTAAGAGGTCCAAGTCAAAGAGGTAAGCAACAGTCGAATGGTGTAGTGGTAGGAGCACCTACCTGCAGGTTCAATCCCGGGCAAGAGTGCATTTTGTTTTGCACTAGTCTTGAGTGTTGCTGACCTCGTAGGCACGACTGCCGACAGATGATGAAGGGGCTGGTGAAGGTGAAGGTGGAGGCGATGGTTAGGTTGCTTGGGCTGGGTGTCTGAGAGAGGTGCCACGTCAGGGGGGAGTATCGGCATTTGTGCCTACAAGGTTAGCAACACTCAAGACTAGTGCAAAACAAAATGCGCTCTTGCCCGGGATTGAACCTGCAGACTCCAGGCTGCAGGTAGGTGCTCTTACCACTACACCATTCAACTGTTGCTTACCTCTTTGACTTGGACCTCTTAGCTATTCTTTCTTCCTCACTTTCCTATTTCGTCTATACAGGTCCAAGCCACTTCCCATGCTCTGCAAAGAGCGAAAACAGCGCTGAGTCAAGCTCTCTTCTTCATCCAACTTAATAGAGCTTGACTCAGGTATGTCTTTTGCATGTCATGTATTTATCCAACTTAATAGAGCTTGACTCAGGCTTCCCTGTGCGCTGTTTGAGACCTCCAGGCTTCCCAGCTTGACAGCTTCACCGCCTTCCAGTGATGCTTGCCGGGGTTCTTGCTGAAGCGTGCTAAGACTCCAACAGTATAGGCAACGTCGGACGTGTAGCAACAGACAGGTAGGCAAGGGCGCCGACAGCATTGATATACGGCACAGAGCACATCTCCTCAACCTCGGCTTTGGTCTGAGGAGCCATGGACACGCTTAGCTTGAGACCAGGGTCCATCGGCGTTGACACCGGGTTGCAGTCAGCCATGTTGAAGCGCTGCAAGATGTCGAGGATGTACTGGCGCTGGGAGATGGAAAGGGAGCGCACAGAGCGGTCACGGGTAATCTCAACGCCTAGAAGCCAGGAGGTTGGACCAAGGTCGCGCAGCTTGAAGTGTTGCCGGAGATCGTCCTTGACCTGCTGGATGGCGGCTTTAGACTTAGCGGCAATGGTCATATCATCGACAAAGACAGGAACAATGATACACATGTCGTCCTTGCGATAGACCCAGACACTGTGCTCGCAAGTGAGATGAGTGAAGCCCAGCTTCTCAGTCAAGACCTCGTTCAGCTTCTCGTGCCAGCGACGCCCAGCCTGCTTCAGTCTGTACAGCGACTTACGCAGCTTCCAAACCCACTCTGGTCCCTTCTCCTCAAAACCCTCTGGCTGCTTCATGTAGACGTCCTCCTCCAGCGTACCATTCAGATACGCGGTCAAGATATCGATGCTCTCAAGCTCCAAATCCTCCAGAGCAGCCAGTGGCAACGTAGTGTGCAGCGAAACCCATTTGGGCATAGGAGCAAAACATCTCGTTGTAGTCAAAGCCAGGACGCTGTGAGAAGCCCTTCGCAACCAGTCGCCCCTTGTAGCACTCGATGGGTCCATCCGCGTTGCGCTTAACACGAAACACCCAGCGGCTGCCAATAGCTTTGCGGCCAGGAGGGCACTCAACGAGCTCAAATGTCCCATTCTCGACTAGAGACTGGATCTCGTCTTGTGCAGCCTTCAACCACTGCTGGCGCTCTTCCTCCGGACGCTGCATCGCTTCGTGGAACATACGCGGCTCTCCAGCATGTTCCCGGCCCTCACAAGCATTCTGGACAGCAGACTCGAAAGCGAAGTTCAGCGCCTCATCTAAAGACCAGTACTCGACAGTTTGGCCGTCCAGAAGGTAGTCCAGTGCCGCAGACATCGCAGCTGCTGAGTTGGCATTGCCGTCATCCTCAGGTCTGATATTGAGCTCGTCCTCATCCACAGAATCGTCTGGAGGCAAGATCTCTTCAATCGAGGCGGGAGGAGGTGTTGGGAGCGCGAGGGGCTCCGGAGACGGTGATTCGGACTTGATACGAGCATCCGGCACAGCAGGAGCGACTCTGGTACCAGGAGGAGCTGCATTGTGGCGTTGGAGCATGCTCTCGTTCAAAGAGCGGTGCTGACGTGTAGAGCGTGTCGAGCGTCTTGCGGGAGGTGGCGATGGCGCCGGATCGATTTGTGGGGGTGCAGGAGGCTGAGCAGGTGCCGGCGAAGGAGTGCGAGGTCTAGGTGGAGGTAACGGAGCATCGTCATCGTCATTGTCTCCCCCCTGATCCGGTACATCCACAGGGAGCTCGTCATCTCCCCCCGGATCGGGTACATCCACTGACTCAACAGGCTCACCGAACGGGCTAATGTTCTGGTGGTTGCCAGGGAAGCAGCGCTCGTTGAAGACAGCGTTGGAACTGTTGAAGAACTTGCGCTCCGCAGGATCCCAGAATACCCAAGCACGTGTACCAGCAGCATACCCAACAAAGATGCACTTGCGCATGTGGGGTTGAAGCGCTTTGCGCTGCTTCTTGTGTATGAGGACGTAGGCCAGAGAGCCGAAGACACGAAGATAGGACACGTCTGGCTTCTTGCCTTTCTTCCAGAGCGAGTAGGGAATAGCACCAGAGAGCGTTGCGCGAGGAACACGGTTCTGGACGTGTACGAAGCAGTGCACGGCAACAGACCAGAAGGAAGCCGGGAGCTTCGCCTCGAAGAGCATCGCAGTCACGGCAGCCTGAATCGTCTGGTTAGCGCGCTCCGCAATACCGTTTGGATACGGCTCGTCCGTCTCAGTGTGTTTGCACACAATTCCCTCCTTGCGGCAGAACTCCCACTCGCGTCCCACATACTCGCCACCCTTATCATCCATAGTGCACTTGGTCTTCACCCCCAGCTCATTTTCAATCAATTCGATGTTCTGCAGTCTGGATGCACCACTGGAAGGTGTGAAAAGTCGAATTGGAGATGGATGGAGGATGGATGGGTCCAGATGAGGTTGAATGTACCTCTAAAGTGCGACTTGAGAGTCCTAAAGCGTTGGGCTCATAACGCATTCCAAAAGTAAGGCTAGACCGGGATTCGAACCCGGGTCACCCATTTCTGGTAGGGACACTTTAACCACTAAGCTATCCGGCCGTACTCCGGTCTGAATGTGAATTGTTACATTCCAACAATTAGCCCGTTTGGTGAGCCTGTTGAGTCGGTGGATCTACCCGATCCGGGGGGAGATGACGAGCTCCCTGTGGATGTACCGGATCAGGGGGGAGACGATGACGATGACAATGCTCCGTTACCTCCACCTAGACCTAGCACTCCTTTGCCAGCACCTGCTCAGCCTCCTGCACCCCCACAAATCGATCCGGGGCCATCGCCACCTCCCGCAAGATGCTCAACACGCTCTACACGTCAGCACCGCTCTTTGAACGAGAGCATGCTCCAATGCCGCAATGCAGCTCCTCCTGGTACCAGAGTCTCTCCTCCTGTGCCAGACACTCATATCAAGTCCGAATCGCCGTCTCTGGATCCTCTCGCACTCCCAACACCCCCTCTCGCTTCAGTGGAACAGTTCTTGCCTCCAGATGATTCCGTAGACGAGGATGAGCTCAACATCAGACCTGAGGATGACGGCGATGCCAACTCAGCAGCTGTGATGTCTGCGGCACTGGACTACCTTCTGGACGGCCAAATCGTTGAGTATTGGTCTTAAGACGAGGCGCTGAACTTTGCTTTCGAGTCTGTTCTCCAGAACACTTGTGAGGGCCGGGAACACGCTGGAGAGCCGCGTACGTTCCATGAAGCGATGCAGCGCCCAGAGGAAGAGCGCCAGCAGTGGTTGAAGGCTGCACAAGACGAGATCCAGTCTCTAGTTGAGAACAGGACGTTTGAGCTCGTCGAGTGCCCTCCTGGCCACAAGGCTATTGGCAGCTGCTGGGTCTTTTGTGCTAAGTGCAATGCGGATGGATCCATCGAACGCTACAAGGGGCGCCCTGCTACCTTCACCATCAACCAACTTGACGACGACCTCAATGCTATGGCTCTCATCTGTGCTCTTCCCTCCGAGTACAACAGCTTTGTCTCCTCCCTGCTCCTCCTCGACTCCCTCGACCGCACCAAGCTTCATGCTGCATTCCAGAACAAGGAGTCCCAGCGCACTACTTGCAACATCGACACCATGCTCGCTATGCGTGCCGTTGCCGCCGCTGGCCCCAGCACCTCTTCAGGCGTACGCTGCACGTTCTGCGACTACGAGGGGCATCTGGAGGCCAACTGCAAGTTCAAGGAGAATGCAGCCAAGGTGCAGAAGGTCAAGATGGCTGAGCATCACCAGGATCGCCGTGGGGGCAAGAGGAAGGCTCAGGGTGCGAACGAGGCGTCTGAGGACGTTGGTGAGTCTGCTAATGTCGCTGAGTATGCTGGCAAAGCAAGTGTTGGCCTCTCTACTCCTGAGTGCTCCTCCTGGCTCTCATCTCTGGCAGCAGCTAACTGGAACACAGATACAGGTGCTACTTCACACATGACGCCTCACCGTCACTGGTTCATCTCTTACTCACCCCACATAGTCCCAGTCCGTCTTGCCAATCATTCAATCATCTACTCTGGTGGGATGGGGTCTGTGATGTTCGAGCAGGTCATTAGAGGGTCAAAGGCGGCAGCTGTACTACTACACGATGTCCTTCATGTTCCTCAGCTTAGGTCCAATCTACTATCTGTTTACCATCTTACCAAGGCCAAGGGCTACCGATGTGAGATCCAGGGCACTTCTGCTGCATTCTACCTCAACAACAAGCTGGTCTTCACTGCATCTGTCAATGATCGCAACACCGGGTACTTTTTTGGCACCGTCATTTGTCTCATGTGAACTATGATTACATCCAGCGCATGAAGGACAAGCAGCTTGTCCAAGGCCTCACCATCTGCTCCTCTGCTGCTCCAGATCCCATCTGCAAACCATACATTGCTGGTAAGCAGCACCGTCACGACGTCCCACAGCATGCCACATGCCCTTCCTCTCCGCTCGACCTCATTGTCTCTGATCTCAAAGGTCCACTGCCTACCACTTCGTACAAAGGTTTCCGCTACTGGATCACCTTCATTGATGCTCATACACGCTACTGGACTGTCGCATTCCTGCAGGAGAAGAGCAATGATGCCTTTGCTGCCTTCAAAGTCTTCCAGGCACAGGTTGAGAATGAGCTGGGAGTGAAGATTAAGTGCACTATGGATGATAAGGGTGGCGAGTATGTGGGACGCAAGTGGGACGAGTTCTGCCGCAAGGAGGGGATTGTGCGCAAACACACTGAGACAGATGAGCCGTACCAGAATGGTATTGTAGAGTGTGCTAACCAGGCAATTCAGGCAGCTGTGACTGTGATGCTCCTTGAGGTGAAGCTCCTGGCATCATTCTGGTCTGTTGCTGTGCGCTGCTTTGTCCATGTCCAGAACTGCATGCCTCGCTGATATGCCTCTACGTGGCTCTGGTCTCCGAAAAATGCATTTTAAGGCTATTTGCGCAGATTCCCACGCTCTGTGCAAGAGTGACTGTAACTGCGGCATTATGCTACGAGCAAAACTCGAGTTTTTATAGACCTTTCACTATTTCTGGCAATTCCCAACAACTCCTGATCTCATTCGACAACTGCTCCACTGCATTACGTAAGCACACGTGCTCATCTCAACCATCACGGCAGTGTGGCAATATCCTCCCGACAGCGGCGGTGTTGCACGGCGGTGCTGCACTGCCTCGGCAGTGCCTTTGCATGTGCTGTCCATAGGCAGAAAATGTATAAGGCAAACAGAGTGAGGAGAGGACTTAGCATATTTCATGAAGCACTTCAGACCTATCTTCTTAATATCAGGAGGTGTAGGCAGTGAAGCCAAAGGCAGCATAGTCTGACTGAAGCCCAACCAGTGTACAAGTGAAGTGAGGAACCAGGGAGTAGTGGTAGGTGCATACTCAGATGTCGGAGCTGTGTCCAAGAGTGGTGGTGATGACAGCCATGTTGATTTTGACACTGGTGCTGAGGAGACTGCAGTCTTCACCTTGGTAAAGGCGCGTGCAGCAGATGGAGTCATGTCAGATAGACCAAAGTCTAAACCTAGCGAGATGACAGAATTCAAGACAGAGCTGGAAAGTTTGGGCTTAAGACTAGAGCCTTTAGCCTTCACTGTAACAGGATAAGTATGAGTCAGCCCGCAACAAGAGAGAGAGAGAGAGTTGCATCCTCCCAATCAATGTGGGGGTTGTGGCGCTGTAACCAGTCAAGGCCTAGGATGACTGGGTAGGCAATGGAGACAATGGTGAGCGGTCGGACCTCTGAGTGCATATCAATGGCGATGTTGGCGATAATGTCATGGGTGATCAATCCAGATGCTATGGGTCAATCGTCAACAGCGAGGATCGGGACGGGTACTTTTTTAGCTGTACAGGGCAAGGAATGGTTAGAAGCAAAGTGGTCTGAGATGCATGATGTGGTTGCACCACAATCAATAAGAGCAAATGTGTATGGGTTTTTTGTTGGGGAAAGAGAGACGAATAGAGGAGTCATGAGCAGTTTATTTGTTAACAAATAGCCTATCCTATCCATAAGTCCATTGTCGGGATAAGACCTACATAGCTAGCAAGGTTGTAAAGGCCTGAAGGCTTGTAGCTTTGTAGATGGCTTGTAGCCCTCTTGTAGCCCTTCTTGTAATGGGCTTGTAACTGCCTTCTAGGCTCTTGTAGCTCTGAACACACTTTTGTAGATGGCTTGTAGCTCCATACTGGTCCTTGTAACTGGTCTTGTAGACCCCTTGTAGACCTCTTGTAGCTCCTTGTAAGCAGTCTGTAGACCCCTTGTAGCTTTTTGTAAGCATTTGTAGACCCCTTGTAGCTTCTTGTAAGCATTTGTAGGCCCTTCATAGGCCCCTTCTAGCTTCTTGTAGGCAGTTTGTAAACCTCTTGTAGCCCCCCCCTTGTACAGGCCCAGGGTAGGAATCCTGTCCCAAATAGGCAAACAGCTTCCAGGACTGCTATAAAATCAGGCAAAAACCGGACAAACTCAGAAAGATTTGTATGGGTCTATGATGTCATGGCCTTTGTTTACCCTTGTTTACTAGACTCTAAAAATAGTACATATGCAATAGGGTAGCCATTTAGGCCCAAATTTTTCATAGATCTTGTCTAAAAATAGTTCATATGCAACAGGGTGGTCACCTAGATCCAACAGTCTTGCTGATCCTGGATCTAATGGTGGTTTCTTGCAATCAAGATAATTTGTGGTAGCAGCAGGGATCCAGCTATGGGGGCTACTGATGTGGGATTTCTCAGGGCTCTATAAGGGGTCCCGTAGCTCTTCATTGCTGACAAAACTTGATTTCAACCACCAGCTCCAAAAATGTAATTTCGATTTTGCCACCCCTACAGGGGGGTACAGGCTGTGATATTTTGAGAGCATGATCTTCCCATATGACCCTCCATAGTTGCTTAAGACCCCAGGTGGATCCATTCACTACATCACCAGATACCGCTTTTGCCTAGTACCCCTTCTAGGGCACCCCCAGGGGTGGTTCTGGCAGTATAGTAGACTGAGTACTTCATTTCCATCTGGTACTAGTATAATTAAGTTAGCAGTAACATCTATCTAACAGCCAGGGCAGTATACCTGGATATCACTGTCTTGGCCATGCTGAGCATGTTTGTAATCACTGAGGACCAACCAGATAGCTTTGCTATACCAGATCACTCAATAATACATCCCAGTGTATGTTTCTTAATTTACATTACTCTACCCCAGGCCATTCTATCTACTATTCAACACTGATACCAGGCTGACTGCACGCAGACAGCAGGCAGTGTCTGAGAGTACTTGACTGTCCCAACAGTAGTGCAGTATTGAGGTCAGATGGTGCATACAAGGGGGGATCTACAAGAGGTTTTCAAACTGCCTACGTGAAGCTACAAGGGGTCTACAAGGGATCTACAAATGCTCACAAGAAGCTACAAGGGGTCTACAAATGCTTACAAGGAGCTACAAGAGGTCTACAAGGGGTCTACAAGACCAGTTACAAGGACCAGTATGGAGCTACAAGCCATCTACAAAAGTGTGTTCAGAGCTACAAGAGCCTACAAGGCAGTTACAAGCCCATTACAAGAAGGGCTACAAGAGGGCTACAAGCCATCTACAAAGCTACAAGCCTTCAGGCCCAGTCATAACTGACAAGATAGAAATTGGATCTTATTGAGTCAGGTCAGGTAAGATTGAAATCCCGCCGCATTCCTTGATGGTGTTCGAAAATTGATCCCTTACTTGATAGAGGACGGAATACTATCGGGTAGCGTAGTTCATCCAACATGCAGTCTCTGTGAATTCACAATAGCAATCAATCTTGTTCAATGCCGTTCGAACCTACTTGACTAATTGCCATATTACAAAGATTTGAACCAGATCAATTGCATTATGATACCATTGAACTCCAATGAATATAATTGAGTAGAGTCGAAGAAATTACAACATGCACGCATATTGCACACACTCAAATAACATGCAATGCTATCGAATCCCCCGTTAAAGCTGGTCCCATTCTGTCAAATTGCCTCAAATCTCATCACATCCCGTCAAACACACACACTCTACCACAGCACGGAAATCACCCGCCACCCCCACCCGCCACCATCCCCACCCCAGGATACACCTATCCGGCACCTTTCCAGAGTTGCCTGGTACCATCAGTATGCATCACAAGTATCCCGACTAACTGTCATTCTCCTTGTTTGTAGTCTTCTTTCAAGGCTTCTGTACCACATGATTAGCAAAGAATACTAAGCAGTGTGAGCAACATACTGGCTGTGGTCTTCCTGCTCTAAGCACATGGTAGCAGTCTTCCCAATCCTATGATGATGTCAGAATAAACTCGGTCACATATCTTCTTGTCAGCTGCAGACACTGAATCCCACAGCTTGTTGAGCTGATGGGGTGTTGTCTGTCGCATCTCAGTGAGGTATTCCTTGCTCCACAATGCCCTGCCACGGAGAGAGCAGTTCAGTTGTCAGTGGAGTGAGTGGTTGAACACAAGGTTGATCAGTTGATTGAGCAGTTGATGGAGTGATAGGTTGAGTGAATGGTTGAGCGGGAGGTTGAGCTGTTGTCAGAGCAAGCAACTGAGCTGGAGTGAGTGGTTTAGTGGTCAGTGGAGCGAGTGGTTCAGTCATCGGCGGAGCAAGCAGTTCAGTTGTCGGTGGAGCAAGCAGTTGAATGGGAGGTTGATCAGTCAATTGAGCAGTCGATGGAGTGAGCAGTTGAGTGACTGGTTGAGTGGGAGGTTGAGCCATTGTCAGAGCAAGTAAGTGAGCTGGAGTGATTGGTTCAGTGGTCGGCAGAGTGAGTGGTTCAGTCGTCGGCAGAGCGAGCGGTTCATTCATTGGCAGAGCAAGTGGCTGAGTTGACGTGACTATAGAGATGGTTTTGTCAGCAGCAAACCTCTCGTTAACATATCTAGCCCTATGGAAAAGAAGTCAGATAATTGCATCGTAATGTAGAGCACTTACAGATCAATCTGATGCAACCCCTTTCTCCTCTTACTGCTCCTGTCCAATTGCCTCGATAAAACTTCAGGCTTCTTACACTTTTGAGCAGCAACCAGAGTGCTATCCACCGTGGCAGTACCTAGAGTAGTTGTGGATTCAGCAGCCTCATTGGAGTCGTTGCAGACATCCGGATCCCCTGTCAGGTCGATTGTACTGCTGTTCCTCCCCCTGAGACCATTCTTAGCTGGCCAGGTGGGATATATCTGGCCCATTAGCTTGTCAATCTTCCAGATGCCCTCATCACAGAGGGAAAGCTCAGGAAACTTCCTCTTCAGTTCCCTATAGACATAAGCGCATACAGTCAGAGGATTAGCCTTCCAGGTCGATCGAGCCATTTTGACAGCCAGAAGGTTCTGACAGAGACTGACAGTGTATTGCGAGATAGCATTGATCCGATGCCCATCAACAACCACCTTATCCTACAGTGCTTTTGTGATACATAGGGATATATCCTACAGCTGTATTATAATACGCTTTCTGTGGCTGTGCAGGGAGAGCCACAGTTATCCTAATCAAAAGTTTGACCTACAAAATTAGAGTGATAGTCAATAAAAAGTGGCACAATGCTGTTGTAGCCTAATGAAGATGGTCCTTGGTGGTCCTGCTATGGACCAGCCAGACATAAGGGTATTACGGAAGCTCCAATATGGAGAAAACATATTCCCAAAATAGCCGGGAGACAGATGGGGTGGGTCTGGGTGGGAACATATGCCCCAAACTGGTAGAAAAGCCTGTGGGGCTGCTAGAAAATCAGGAAAAAAATCGGAAAATTTCAGAAAACAAAAAGTGACCTGTTCTGGGGGGGTCTAGTGTCGGAACATTGACCTAAGACAGATGAAATAGGTTGTGGTACTGCCAAAAAGTCGGGAAAAATCGGGAAAAATTGGTGGGGCCATGGTTGGCTTTGTGTACAACTGTTTACCATGGTCTAAAAATAGCAACATGCAATAGGGAGGTCATCTTGACCCAAATTTCTGGCTGATCCTGGTTTGGATGGTGATTTCTTGCAAACAGGTGATTTGTGGTACTTGTAGGGGTTCAGTCAGGTGTGCTGCAGATGTAGGACTGCTCAGGGTTCCTATTTCTATATATTCCAGGCAAAACCTGATTTCAACCACCAGCTCCAAACATGTATTTTGGCTTTTTCTGCCGCTGCAGGGGGGTGCCGGCCAGGATCTTTTGAGAGCATGATCTCCTCATAGGGCTCTCCATACTTACTTAAGACCTCAGCTGAATCCATCCACTCCACTACCAGATACCACTTTTGCCTAGTACCCTTCCTAGTCTACCTCCAGGGATGTTTCTGACCAGTATACTGTATTGATAGCTGCATTTCCATCTCTTACTAGTATAAGTAGAGTCACTAGTAA